>JAJMHN010000078.1:0-89964 GCA_030566025.1 Geotrichum cucujoidarum
GACTGGTTGCAGGCGGGGTGGCCGAAGAAACTCCTCAGGCTGTCCAACCCCCTAGTGGTAGAAACAAGGCTCATAAAGTCTCGTTCGTTTGGGATATGTGCTTCTCTGGCGTCATTGTACTCGGGACAGTCAAAAAGTACGTGCTGTGGGGTCTCCGGCGCGTGGCAGTGCTTGCACCGGCCATCGCCTTGTTGAAACCAGAGAATTTTGAAAATGATTGATGTGTGATTGATGTGTACTTTGTATATGGGACACGGAATTATTTGGCATATGGCATATAAAATTGAATCATTCGATATTTTTAATCAAATTTAGATTGCATCTTACTTGATCAAGAGCGTCACACCAGACTATTTGCACTGCATTTCAGAGCGCAAGTGCGTTTTCTCTACAGGCGCAACTATTCGAATCATGATCCATTGATTTGATGATCCGTGACCCATGTAAGTTACATAGTTCATTACTTTTTGGCCATTTTTGGCTGTGTTAGTAGTATTGTCACGTGATATAATTTTTTTGTGTTTCAAGTCTTAAGTTTCAAGTCTTAAGTCTTAGGTCCCAAGTCCCAAGTCCCAAGTCACAAGTTTCTGCCACAGTACGCGCAAGTTTAGTCGCCCAGCTTGCTCAGCTCAACTTCCAAGCATCCAGGCACAAAAATGTCTTATCTTGTAAACTCAGTGCAACTTACTCAAAATGCAGTTTGATAATGCCCTTTTGTATACTGGCGCGTTGAAACTTGCTGGGCAGTGAGCACTGCCATAAAGAATAATTAACACAGGGTAAGGGCAGATCTAATTTGGCTTCTGTATCTGGAAAACCGAAGTGCATATATTTTTTCCACCCGTCCCAGGCTTGTTTTCGTAGGTTACTACCACTACTGTTCAAGATAATGGCGACCACATTCCGAACGTTCACTGCAAGTCGAATGTGTCTGCGGACCATTCAGGCACCACAGAGTGCTTTTCTCATATCTCAAAGCAGTCTTTCGAGTCCGATAATCAATGCCAGGCTATTTTCTCTCAGCTCTTCAACTCACAATAGAAATTCCACCAAAGTCGAGGGCAAAGATGTCGCCAAACTAGTACCTAATTCCGGAGTTATCAACTTGATCAACGACAAGGGAGCTTTTATTCGCAATGTATCTCTTAGACAATCACTCGCTAGGCTTCGCCGCGACCAAAAATTAATAGTAGTGCAAGTGGAGCACACCAACGAAGAAGACCAGGATCCAATCGTCCATTGCAAAGTCGTTTCTAACAGGGGCTCTAGAGACCCCAACACGAGGAAATCAGACAGTGGCAATTCGGCAAACGACAAAGAGAGGCAAAAACAGGAAAAGAAGAAAAAAGCCAAGACCATTGCGCTGAAAACCAAATCGGTTACCCTTGGATGGAACATTGCCCCCAACGACTTGCTGATGCAGAAAAAGTCTTCAATTACTTCCTGGTTCAAGAAGGGCCATCCGATTCAGATAATCTTGGGCAAGGCCGTCAGACGCCAAAATCCGCCTACTGATCTTGACCTGGAAAAACGCAAGATTCTCCTCAAAACTTGTCGTGCCATGTGTGAAGAAGCTGGCGCTTATGAGCAGAGCGTTGAGGGAGATTTTCGGTCGAACTCTGTTATACTGAATTATAGCCCGCCAAAGCTCACCACCGAGACTGAGGAGGAGCAGGAGTAGCTGTAGCTCTTCTGGCAAGGTTGTTACATTCTCATCATTTTCTCACTTTGTACATATTAACTAGACCCATTAACTGAGACCGTGCATTTTGCGTTTCTTTCGAGCTGTAAAATGGCTCAGCGGCAAACAACACTTGTTGTAAGCTATTCCCCGGAATGTCATCACTAACCGCCAAGGCTGCTCCAAATTGGCCATGTTTTCTGGTTCCCTCAAGAAAATGTTGGATGCGTATAACGGGGATATTGCCTTTTGCTCTGTTGGACTTTCTGCCAACTCCAAGTAACTTTTGTTTCAATGACATTTTTGATTGCCTCGCCCATTTCGTAAGATCCTCCGATGTCACTTTCCAAATTTTGCCTCTGCCCCTTCCGGCACTAGACGATGAAATGTAAGCCTGGTGTTGTAAAAACATCCCAAAAGTGCCAAACCGTTCAAAGGAAGGCAATGGCTGTAAGGGCTGTTTGGAAGCTGGCTCAAGTATCAGTTTCAGTTCAACCGTTAAGGCGCCTGAAATGAAAGCAGCTTGAAAGACATACACCCGGCCACATTGTCTACATGTGTTGGAAATGTGCTCACTACTGGCACCAATGAATATCCACCCATCTTTGAAAGAGCCTAGCATGGAAGGAAGAAGCTCAATGCCCAGGCTTGATAAGTCAAAAGTGTACGCTGGATTGGTTGAGCTGGATCTTAGGTCGTACATGAATATTTGAGGCACACCAGGAGCCGTTACCATGAGAAACGATACTTTTTTCTGCAAGAACTCATCGTGAAGTTCGGATACAGCTAAATGAGCTCCAAAATTTTCGTAGCCGTTTGCAGTTTTGCCAGGCACCAGAACATGCTCCACAATGTCTTCCGCAAAAGCATGTAAAGCATCCCAGTTACCATTTTTCTGCACAATGAGCTTTTTGATAGTGTTTGTCAAATTGACACCATTGAATATGTACACTCTCCCGCGCTGTGGCGTATGCCCGTCATCGCACTTTGGACACCCAACTATCAAATCTTCAATGCCATCTCCGTCCAAATCAGATATCACCATTACTTCTCCCACAAGTTTCGTTCCCGTTGCACCAAAATAATTGTTTGCGTTTTTCCAGCCTAGGTGCAGGATCAGGACGCCGTGGTGGTAAAACATTATAGACGAAGAACCTGGATGAGATACAACAAGAATGTCTTCACCTGCCAAATGAATATGGCGCATGCATGAACCAAAAGGGTAAACATTGTTGGATGTTAGTCGTGTGTCAGTATCTGTCTTTGGTATGACCTGTTGAATTTTCAATGCGTGGGGAGATTGCTGATCATTGGCCTCAAAATATGAAAGTAGATCGTTCAGCTTGAAAAGGTAAATAGTGCCTGTCTCTAAAGAGAACTCCTTTGAAGATGCAATTTCATAAGGTGCTGACACAGCGACTACTTCGCCAGCGTTCTTGCCCAAAAAATGACCAGTAACAATAGACGAACCGAAGGTAGAATGAGCTGTTGTTGACTCCAGCAACACTCTATCGCGGTTGATTTTAACTGGAATTATACTGCTGATTGCTGATTTCTCATTCAAATCAAATTCGGGCATAATTGGAGGAGGTAAGCTGTTCAACTTGTCATGTTGTGGGTGTTTTCGATAAAAGGTGTCACACAGCATCCAAGGGTCGTCCGGGACATCGCTAGTAAACCATTTGTCGAAATAGTGCACACACCTTCGGAGCTCTTCGTCCAAAGCAGTCGTGCCACCCAAATAGTAGTTTTCAAGACTCGTAAGCAGATGTGGAGATTTATTCATGTAGTACTGGGCTCCAGCCTTGCACACAGCCTGTGTCATGTTAGCCATAGTCAACAAAGTAAAAATTGGTGTAATAATACCTTTTCAGCTGAAAGAGCAACTTTTCCTAACGAGGTGCAGTACTCAACCGAAGGCTTGTCTATATCTGTGTAACCGAGTGAGTGCAGAATGTTGACGATATCGGTCGTGGGAATGCTCCATGGTGACTTGAATAAGTTAGCGCTTCCTTTTTTCAAAGATTAATATACATACATCAAGTTCTTCCAAATAGCCGTATTTGTTGACCATGAGCATGTCACCTCCAGGGTCTAAAAGAGTGTGAGCCTCTGAGTAGTTCCCGTTGAACTCCACATGGGCGAGCATGGCGAGTAGGCCTTGCTGCTGGCCCAGCGAGTGCCAACTCACGTCGGTCACTTGGTGAGAAAAGACGCCGTACAAGAATGCCTTGAGAGCCAAACTGTCGCTAGAAGAGGCGTCATGCCCATATGTCAGCGTCCAATACTTCACTGCTTGGGCCAAAAACGGCGGCCAGTGAGTAGCTTCAGCGGCCTCGGCTTGGTTGCGGCAATTGTAAAAAGCATCAGGGAAAAAAGCTCCAGCTAGCATGTATGATTGGTATTCCTGGAGCTCCTTTGGAAAGTTCCGGGCTGCTCTGGCCACGAGAATCAAGTGAGTGCTAGGCAGTGCGTTAGCAAGCGGGGGTTTCAAAGAAAACAAACATTAGACAAACCCTACACCGCATGCCGAAACCACCAGGGCATTCAGCAGCAAAATCGCTAGGAAATGAAGGGCCATTGTCGCGACGTAAGAACGGACTGACTGTTGCGGGAAGAGGAAGTCAAGTGCACCGGCGGGCAAAAGTTACCAGTTGTGTGTCACCGTGAATCATTTTCCGATAAGGCACGGTTTCCGCAGCGTTGGGAGAAGAGTTTTAGTTGTGACAAGAACCAGGCCTTCCTCCCTCATCTCCACGCCAGCACCCGAATCAGCGCCAGAACAAGACCAAAAAAGCATAGACCATGGTTTCAGACACTTTCACGAGCTCAAGACTTGCAAAAAAAGGCAAGCCAGGAGTGAGGATCGCTAATGCAGGACGCAAGAAGAACGTTACGAAAATCAGCGAGCTGTCAGACATTGAGGCTACGCTACGCCGGCTAGAAGTGAGCGATGGGCCGACGAGTTCCTGCAGCTGCAACGGGCGCAAGCATCCACTGAATACAGTTACACCAAATTGCCTGAACTGTGGCAAGATTATATGCACCAAAAACTCGAGCACAGTGTGTTCCTCCTGCGGAGAAAAGCTTTTGAGTAGCGAAGAACTAGAAGCAATCCGCGCCGTTCTGGAAATTGAAAAGAGCGATCTGGCAAGCAAGGCATCCAAGGGCAAGAAAGGCAAAAAAGACACTACAGAAGCTTTGGACGAGGCCAACAGCAGGCTCAACCGGCTGCTGGGATACCAAGAGTCGAGCGCTGTCCGAACACACATTATAGACCAAGCCAGCGATTTCGACTTGCCAGGTTCAGGACCAAACAAATGGGCTACGGCTACGGAGCAGGCAGAGCAGCTTAAGAGACAACAACGGATGTTGAAGCAGCAAAAGAAGCGGAACGACAAAGCCCTGGGGCGTGGTAGCAGTGTCATGTCGATTGATCTCAAGGGAAAAAAGGTGGTCATGAATACGACAAAGGACTACGATTATTCGTCTTCTGAGGAAGAAGAAGAGTCGCTACCAATTACGCCGTCGTCAAGCGCTCCCGCTGGCTCCAAGGCTAAGGAGCCGTTCAAGGAAAAACAGCTTATTGCCCCTCAGTACAACAAAAGCATCACGGCAAAGGAAAAGATCATGGACGAACCATCACGTCTACAGGAACACGATGAGGACGCTTACCTAGAGTTGTAAGCTCATTATTTGCAATGTGGAAATGAAAAAGATGTAATAGTCATATATGTACAGTAAACAAACAAGCAATCAAGAACAAGAAACAGATTCATGTTGCAATTTATTAGAATCTTGGGCGGGCCTTGATTTCGGTTTCGAGGTCGCCAACGTCGTGCTTTGACGAGCCTCTGACGTAGTAGAGCTTGGCTCTTCTCTTCTTCTTTTGTGGTCGTCTCATGAGTTCAATAGATTCAATGTTGGGGCTGTAGAGGAGGTATCGCGATTCCACACCCAGACCGGTGACTTTGTTTCTCAAAATGAAGTTGGTGCTGGGTCCTCTACGGTTGATGGCAATGAGCATGCCGGTGAAATGGGTTCTGTCTTTCTTGACGACGCGGACAACATCGCCCGGCAAAAGGCACTTATCGGACTTTCTGTTGAGAAGGGCGGTACGCCATCCCTCGGGGTCGAGCTGGGCAATTTCAGCGGAGTTGACAATCTTGACAGCACTCTCTCCCTTTTTAATGAGACGAGGCATAGAACTGTAGACGTTTACGACCTTTTCTGCACAAGAGTTAGCACTTTTCAAGAGCTTGCCAGTGGGATCAGTGACGGGACTAGAAACACAAGAAAAAACTTACCTGTCTTGACGGGGATCTGGTAGAACCGTTGGGCAACAGTCGACCTGAAAGTAGGAAAAGCAGGGCCTGCCAAGCAAGCTCTGAAGATTGATTTGAACATGGTGTTGAAGCTGGCAAATCAAACCGTTCGTCGGGTTGGAGAGAAAAGAGTCCAGCTGAAGGAAGTAGTGAAAAAAAAAAAAAAAAAAATTCTGTCCCCAGCCTGTATGATGCTTATGTCAGCACATACTTGGATGGGCAAACCGGAGCCCTTGATTTGTAGCGCGCCTTTTTCAACCAACGCCAAAAGAAAGAATGAACCAAGCGACGGTGCGATACGAGTACTTGGCGTTGGAGAGAGAGTACGGCGACTTTTTGAAGTACTTGGAGCTGCCAGGCCGCGACAGCTCAGGTGCCGTTAGGCTGCAAACGATGGAACTGGTCGAGGTCGAACTGCAACTGGGTCGCCAGGGCTGGGAGGTGAGTTTTGGACCAGAGCAACGCAGTGAACAGCGACTACTGACACGAGCATAGATTCTGGACATCAAGTACCCCGAGAAGCACACTGGAGAGACCCCTGTGAGCAAGGGCGACATTTACGAAACCTCAGAGGCGCTGCTCATGAAGCTGTCGGCCCAGTTCCGTGAGCTATGGGGCCAGCGACTCATGGCCAAGCTACAATTTTAAGCGGTAATAGATATAAAAGGAGTTCATGATTAAAGAAAAGGCATTATATGGAAATAATAATGGGAAAAGCAGCAGCAACAACAGGGAGAACCGGGCTAACAACAGGAGGAAAATGAATGATGATCTATACAGTGTGAGTGTGTGTGTGTGTGAGAGAGGGAGGAAGGGGCATGATTGTAGGGGGGACAAATAAAAAATAGGTGGTCTTGGAGAGACGGCTGTGGAGCGTCTAAGCGCTCTCCTCAGAGTTGCTGCCCTTTTGCTTGAGACGCAAAGGGATTCCGGCAGCCTTTTCTCTGAGCTCCTCCTCGGCAGCAATGGCCTGCCACGAGTAAGGGTCCTGGACCTTGGGCGCGCTGCTGGCGGAGTTGACGCTCATGATCATGGAGCCGAGCAAGATGACGATAGTGAGGGCCTGGGCGTACATTCTGGCTTGGACAATCTTTTGCGACTTGCTGAGGAGCTTGTCACGGTTGATCCACCAAAAGGAACCGGCAAGCGAACCGGCCCAGGCACCGACAATGATCTTGTACTTGTGCTCGGCGGCGCGGATCTTGAAACGCTCCAAAGTGGGCAAGGCGTCAATCTTTTCTCTAGCCTCTTTCTTGGACTTTTCGGCCTCACCAAAGTCGTACTGCTCCATGTCGAACTGGAGCGAGGCCCATTCGACGGCGGTAACACCGCAGATAAGCACGGGGGCGAGGAACATGAAGGTCTTGATGGTGGGGGTCATGGAGCGCAAGAAGGGCGTCTTTCTGAGGTAGTACCCAAGGCCGACCGAGGTAGCGACACCCACGGCCGAGCCCTTGACGCCGGACTGGATGATGTGCGACTGGTAGCTCTCAATTTCTTGTTCGGAGGCGAGTTTCATTGTGCTGTAGCGGCTTGGTTGCGGGCAGGTTTTATGGATAGAGTGGAGGTGTGGAGTAGTTAGAGGAACAAATAAAAAGAGCCAGGACCCGGTGCATTTATAAATTCTGCGCGCGTGCGGGCCGTCTCGGGCGGGAACCGCGAATTCCCGGAAAAACCCCAAAGTTTGCCCAAACTCGCGCCTGCTCGGACTTTGCTGCGTGGCTCACACCACAAAATTGGCGCGCGCATTGCCTACTTGGCCCAATTGGGACGCCCGCGGCAGGGTAACTAGGTCTGAGCCGCACGCCCCAAATCCCGTTCGGGAACCGTTTTTGCTGCGTTTTGTGCTGCGCCGGGGTTCCCTCGCACGTAACCACGTGACTCTTGACTCTGCCGCAGGCCCCGACCCTGAAAAAGCCGTTAGACAATGCCGGAGCCCGGGGCCCGGTCCCCGCCACCAAACGGCACGCGCCCGCCGCACCCCTCGATCCCGCCGGAGCCCTTGAATGGGTTCGAACTTCTTAGAAGTAACTTGGAACTTGTGAATTACCGGTCAGCTGGTTAACAACATTTATTACAGCACTACTCTATGCAATTATTATTTGGCGGCAAGGTTCACGTCCAGCGGGCTGTAGTAGTCGAGCACCAGGCGGTACAGGAAACTGGGCGCAAATCCACCGAGGTTCGTCACGTAAATGTCCACTTGGTTGGGCGGGATGTAGTCGTACAGCGGGTTCATGACCTCGACCTTCTCGACCATCTCGTGGTCGGTAAAGTCCACAATCTTGCCCGTGTCGCCGACCTCGATCAGGCTTTCAATGTCAAACGGGTACCGTGGCGACAGCTTGTACAGGCCGGTCACCGATAGGACAGGCGTGCGGTACTGCTGCGCGCATTCGCACACGCTGGCAACGCCCGCTGAGGACACACAGCTGCCGTTGGCAAGCACCGTGCGCGCGCCGATAATGACCTTGCCCACACGGCTCATGACAGAGTACACCATGCTGTCGGGAATAAGCACCGTCTCAATGCCCGCCTTGGCTAACCGCTGGCAAAACTCGTGCGAGGCGAGTGGCGTGTTGGGGAAGCCCTCTGTCACCAGCACTACAAACTTGCGCTTTTCGCTGGCTTGTAGCAAAAACTGCAGCACCGTCTTACTGTCTGGCGTCGCCGTCAAGATCAGTTCGTTCTCGTGAATCATGTCCACGCTCATGTTCGATATGCTCTCCTCAATGTTGGTGATCTCGTCGATAAGCTCCTGGATTCCCTCAATAATATCGGCCTTGGCGTCCTTGGACACCTTTTTGCTTTTGCCGTCCTTGGCCTGCGTGGAGTCGTCGTTGCTGGTGCTGGTGCTGTTTGTGGAGAGCAGTTCAAACATGGAGCTGGTCAGTGAATTATCCTGCTCGACCTGCGCACTCTCTCTGATGATTCCCAGCACTCTTCTGACAATGTTTCCGCATGCGAATTCTTGACGTACGTCGTTAGTCTAATGCCTCTAAACTTGCAAATTCTGTATACCCACCTCTTGGTTGTGCATCCTCGAGCCTCTTGCCCAGGCTTTGCACATCTGTAATCAACGAGTCAAGCTGCGACCATTTTGATGCGGAAATGAATCTCAGCAGGAGGTTGGCCGTGGCCAATGCAACGTCGTGCGACCCAGAGAGCTCCTGTCTCTTGAGTTTTCTGCGTGCCCAATGTTAGTCATAACTGTAGTCCCCACCACACACTCACAACTCATCACACATACAAAATAAACGTCGAGATTTGGAGCTGAATGTCTCCCTTCTTGGTATTGACCGACATGGCGTTCTTGTGGCTGTTCCAATTGGCGTTTGCGTTGAACCGGCTGGATCTTCTGGGCCAAGCACTGAAAAACGAGCTGGATCTAAATTTTCTTCCCAATCAGGCCGGGTAACCAGATCCAGAAACCAGATAGCTCAATCCTCAACGGCCCTCGACATTTTTCACGGCTCTTTTCTTTCGACTTTTTGCAAGATTATGGCTTCAAAGCAGTTTGGCAAAAAGTCTTCGCCGTCGAGTTTGCAAAAGTTCAACTTGCAGCAGTTTGGTATTTCGAAAAAGCATCCCGCAAAACCTCGAGCGTCGCCGCGAACGCCACCAAGGACAAAGTCACATCTCGATATAGGCGCCCAAGATGCGCTCTTCACTCCACAACAGGGAAGTCCGAGCAAGTCGGTAGTGGAGAAAGATACCCCCAGGGATCTGGCACATGCGATAGATCTTGTGCTAGATCAGACATGGCTGCCGCTGGCCGAAGCCCGGTCTGCCAAACTAGGCATTCCCATTGCTAAACTCCGGGCCGCGCTTCCCCAGTGCGTGCTCAAGACCCAGCTCATGGGTCTGCATGGGCAGTTGTCTACGTCGGTAGACAGGGAACTGCACTCATGTACTAGCAGTGGTGCCGTGAGAACTATTCTCATCAACGGAGGGTTAGGCGGCGAGTTTGTGGTCAAAGGGGACCACTTCTTTGCAGTCATGGACAAGCTACTCCAAGGAAACGGTGGCTCAGAGAATACCAAACAGGAAGAAATAAACTATGGAGTTATTGAAAGTGCTGAAGGCGAAAACACTGGCGCCCCAGACGTGGCTACGCTGCATACGTTCAGACAGCTTTTAGAGTCTCGGCCAACGGCAACCACATTAACCAAGGATGACTTGACGGCTGTCGGGCTCGACGAAGACAAGCTACGCTTGCTTGTGAATGTAGGTTTCCTGACACTGTGCACGGACATGAACCAACTCAAGACCTACGAAGTGTCCATGCCCAACTTTGGCACCTTGATGCGGCTTGTCAAGACGGCGCGCAAGTGGGTTTTCGACTCGCTAAAGCCGCGCAAGAACGGCGTCATGTCGGAGGCTGCACTGCTGCACAAGTGGGCCAACAGCAAGGACCTGTGGACCAAGTACAAGGGCTTGTGCCTGACGTGGGTTTTGCTGGACTGCTACGGCGGCGGGTGGATTGCGCCGTTTGCAACATCCGTCGGGCCGCACTGGAAGCTCACGGGCAAGAAACTGTAGTGGACGTGCGTCAGACTGTCGGCTGTTTGCTATTTATTTATTATTTATTACTTTTGCAATCCATTAATAGTTATTCAAATTATTCAGGCATTCTAGAGGGCCCTGGGTCAAGTTACGCCTTGCACCTGAACGTGCTTCAAAATCGCAAGTCGCAAGTCTTATGTCACGTGACTTAAGCACAGGTTAAGGGTTAGCGCCGTCCAATAGCAGCGCTGCAATTTGTCTTTTGTGCTTTCCCTCGCCTGCCATTCACGCAGATTTCTCGTTGCCAGGCCCGACCGAAAAAAAAGGCTTTGATTACAACTTTTTGGATCCTTTTTTTCTCCTCCTCCTGCCACTTCCATCGTCACCAACACATATACACAACAGGCGTCAACATGAGCTTGCTCCGTACCATCGTCCCTCGCATGGCCCCACGCGCCATGGCCTTTGCCCCGGCCTCGCTGCGCTATGTCTCCTCCTCGGCCGTGTCGGTAAATAAGGCGCCCATGCCCACTGACTTTCCCTTGCCATCAGAACAAAAGCCCAGCAGCGCCATTGACTACGCCCTCACCTCGCTCGACGGCATTGCCAACTGGGCCCGCCAAGGTTCCTTCTGGCCCGTCACTTTTGGTCTCGCCTGCTGCGCCGTCGAGATGATGCACGTCTCAGCTCCCAGATACGACCAGGACCGTTTGGGAATCATTTTCAGAGCCTCCCCCCGTCAGTCGGATATCATGATTGTTGCCGGCACCCTCACAAACAAGATGGCCCCTGCATTGCGACAAGTGTACGATCAGATGCCCGAACCCCGTTGGGTCATTTCCATGGGCTCGTGCGCCAACGGTGGTGGCTACTACCACTATTCGTACGCCGTTGTGCGTGGCTGCGACCGCATTGTCCCCGTCGACGTCTACGTGCCCGGCTGCCCGCCAACCTCGGAGGCTCTCATGTACGGAGTGTTCCAGCTACAAAAGAAGATGCGCAACACCAAGATTACCCGCATGTGGTACCGCAAATAAACGCGGTGCGCTCTCCAGCATCGATGTAATACAAGGCAAAGAAGAAAAAAGAAAAAAATCACACCGTATTTAATAATATACTCGCAGCATACAGAAACATGACAGTAGGAATAAATAGAATGCAGACATTTGTTGGATGGAAAAGTATTACATGAAAAGAAGATAAGTACAGAAAAAAGGCATAGCGTGTAGGTCTTTATGATGATCTCCAGACGGACTCACCGCGACGCTTGGCCACGAAATCGACTTGGCCCTGGAACAAAGTTAGCAAAAACAAGAACAAATAAAAGGCGATCCAAGGTACTTACGCCGACCTTGTATGCTCCGTAGAGGAGAATGGCGGGCACGACGCCGAGGGCGAGCAGCACGAATCGGCCAGACTTTCTGGTGTACTTGAAGTGGTCGGCCATGTTCTCGCGCATGGCGTAGAAGCGCTCGATGGCGGGGTCCTTGGTGAAAGGAGCGGGTCCGTGGTGATCTCCAGCCATTGTTATGTGTGTTGTGCGAGTGCCTGGTGGTGGGTGTGGTTGTTGGTGGTGGTGGTTCTGGTGGATGAGAAAGGTCGAGCGCTGGTTTGGTGGTGGAAATTGGGCGTTGGTGGTTGGCTGGAAAGTTTTTGCCAGGGCTCTTGGGATGACCCTAGCCCTGGCAGGTAGGCCATCTTTGCCTGATTCGACCGGCGCGCGCGAGCTGGGAGGGCCCGGCCAGGCTGGCAGGACGTCGGTTCAGTTCGGGCACGGTTCAGGGACGGGCTGGCTGGAGCCACGTGTGCCGCTGCTGCTGCTGCTTGAGAAGCATCGCCGTGCCGGCCGTGTTTGGAGCGCGCGTTGCTGGAACTCGCCCTGCAGCCAAAACTCTCTCCGGATAAATCCAAATCCACCACACCGTGCAATGTCGTGGTTCTGAAAGTTTCGAGTTCACACCGCCAACAGAGCCCTTTTCTTCTGCTCTCCACCACCACCGCCTTCACCACCCGCCATCTCCGCCACGGACCCCGGAACCGCCAGCAACATCTTTGTCTGCTGTGTCTGCTCGTCCAGGCTCATTCATTGAAGCGTGCTGCTGTTGCAACTAGAGCAGGGAGCAGTCCCAGGTGCCCAACGCCCATGTTTGTCTTCCCGGCCAACGACGAAGGCTACCGCAAGCGCAAGCGCACGCACAAGGCCTGCCAGCAATGCAATCGCCGAAGAGTACGTTCCTGTTTTCTGTTTTTGCCTGTTTCGCAATAACTGGTTTCTTCTCGACCTTCCAATTCCTCTTCAACTGCCCCGTTTTACTGACCCCCGCGCCCTTTTAGAAAAGATGCAACTTTCCTCCAGGATCAATGCGTTGCCAGCCCTGCGAGCGTGCCAACATTGTCTGCTCATTGGCCCCAGACACCATTGTGCCCAGAGAGCCTGCACCACCAAGCGCAGACCCTGCTGCTCCGCCTGCCACCGACATAGCCAGTAGACCGAAAGCCACCCCAGTTTCACAGCAAAAGTTCATTCCTTCGTCCTATACTTCAGCGGTCCCTAGTGATCATTCAAAACAACACCAGCAGCCTACTGTACAAAATCAGGCCCCTCAGGTACCCCAGGCGGCGCCTCAGACCAAGCCTCAAGCAAAATCCCAAGCTAAGCCCCAAGCCTTACCCCAGACTAGAACACTACCCCAGGCACAACCCCAGGCACAACAAGCACAACCGCCCCCATCTGCATACTCGCCACCTGGTGAGCCCATTATAATCAAGGATGAATTCCCCACTTTGTCCAACACTACTCGCCAAAATATACATCCACCCAATCACGGTAAGAGAAACTCTGCCCCTGAGATCTCGGGTCTGGCGCCCGAGGCCCGCGAGTCCATGGGGGTCTGGGTGAAACAGGTCGCAGTTCAACCCAAACTCCACCCCATCATTCATGAGTACCTCAAGTCCATTGAAGCATTTTCCATGCCCTTGCGGCCCAACCGCGATGGGCTCATCAACATTTATCTCAGCTCCATACATGAAGTGCTCCCTCTCTTGGACAAGGACCAGTTTCTCAAACTCCATGACATTGGTCAAGCACCTACCCTTCTTTTACACGCTGTTTTGCTCGTCGCGTCCCGCCATCCCCAAGCTATTGCGTACTTGGGCACCCAGCCCGTGCGAGACTTTTGCCAAAAGACTGCTGAAAAAATCAGAGCACTCTTATACGCTGAAGTAGAACAGGACAGACTTACTCTTGTAAGAGTATATGCACTCCTTTCACTGCATTCAGAAGGTCCTGACGGACTGGAAAATAGCTGCTGCGACTTGCAAAAAGCCATACACTATTCCATTTCTCTGGGAATTCACCACGAACGGCCCTTTATTGACCGCGAAGAATTACGCAGGCTTTGGTGGACAGTCTGGTGCATGGATCGCATCAATGCATGCGTCAATGCGCGCCCGTTGATTTGCAACTTGGAAGACGTGAGCGCTCTAGAGGTTTCCAAAGATGAGCATTACAATCTTGGAACCCTCATTGAATCTTGCAAAAAGCTTGAAAACGTCATTTACCTCTATCGACCCAACCATAGATCCAAGCGTGAACTTCTTTTGCTAGACCAGGATGTTGTACAAATGCCTGTTGAAGACGGCACATCCGCTGTATTTGCTCTCCTTCATTACACCGCTGTCGTGCTGGCCCACAAGCGCAGCACGGATGACAACCCTCAGTCTAGCAACTCCACTACTTCTCCTCCAGGCACATATACCCTTGATACCCCATTGTCAAAGGAGGAAAAACCCCAAAACTCAACAGCTGCCAACGAAGCAGAGTACCAAAACCGCAAAGTTGAGTTTTCCAACACCATTCTACTTCGTGCCGCAGGTTTCATTTTGCATGTCATTCAGAACTACCAGCAAATTCTACCTCCATTACCGCTTATTCCTTACTGCGTTTCTCTGACACTTACCGTGTTTTTGAGATCTTACCCCAAAGCAGATCCCAACTACGGCCTAACTTGGAAAAACGGATGCTCACTTCTCGAGTCTATGGGCCCCCAGTGGTGGGTCGCAGATGCAATGGGTGGCATGGGCCGCAAGGTGTTTGGCAGGCTCCCCGAAAATGCCCCCGAGCACCCTTATGCAACGGAGTCACCAAGCCTTATCAAAAAGCAAGCAATGAAGTCGTCTACCAAGGGTAGCAAAAAGCCATTAGCGCAAACTCTTCAGAAGGTTTCTCCCAATGTTTTTGCTCGCACAAATCCTTCTCAGGAACCTAGTGCTAATTCTGCCGTACTATCCAACGCAGAAACTATGGATTCCTTACCACCGTTTGACGCACAGGGGAGTTTGTTTGGCTCGCCTGTAAACAACGACTCGAACTCAAGTAATACGCCAATTGGCGGGATACCAATGGAGGATCAGTTTTTGGACATGTTTTCGCAACTTCCTAACGCCACGTCTTTTCTCGACGAGGCACTTGCAACTGAACATTTCGACGAAATCAGTGAATGGTTTTAGTATATATTATCCTTGTATAAAACAATTTTAATGACAATATCATCGACAATGTGTGATGCAGAGATTGAGCGTGAACGTGCCATGACCTTGTAATTTTTTAATGCTGACAAATGAAAGGCTGGAAACTTTCAGGATTTCGACAACCTTCACATCCTCCACAACGACGCATCTTCATAGAAACACAACGGCCATGGCTGACGACAAGACCGAATCCAGCTCTCTACTGTCGTCTTTCAGCGCATGGCGCCAGAAATGGGCGTCTGCTGCCAATCTTAGCGAGACCGAGAAGGCCGCGTTGGAGACCGAACAGGCCGAGAAGAAACGGCTAGCCGAGTGCGCCAAGTGCGATGAGTACAAGAACTGGATGCTAACCTACAGTAAGTTTAAGGTCTTGGGCATTCAAGTCTTAGGAGTAGTATAAGGAGAAGTTAATGCTAACAGCTACTCTGTGTAGGCCCGTCAGTTATTTTCATGAAGGAACAGATTGCCAAGGTGGGCGGCAACATCAACGGCAGCAACATTATTTGCGACGAGTGCGACGAGTTCAAGTCTGGTGGATTCCACCCTGAGCTGGGAATTTTGCTCTGCTCCAACCGCATCTACAGCAAATGGCACCTGGAGGACACGCTGACACACGAGATGGTGCACGCGTATGACCACTGCAAGTTCAACGTGGACTGGATGGACCTGCGGCATCACGCCTGCTCCGAGATTAGAGCGTCGAGTTTGTCGGGCGAGTGCCGCATGATGAACCAGATTGTTCGCAACAAGATTTTCAACTTTTCGCAGGGCCACCAAAAGTGCGTCCGGAGACGGGCGGCGCTGTCGGTGCGGGCCAACCCCAACTGCAAGAGCGACGAGCAAGCCGTGCAAGTTGTCAACCAGGTGTTTGACTCGTGCTTCAACGACACCAGACCTTTCGAGGAAATCTACCGTTAAAGCAAAATGTATCTCGCAAGGTCTTACTATGGATGAGACCTTTTGTTGTAATTAGAATCCATACTATTATATTTTTTTTTTGTTACAGTGATTGTGTTGAAACTTATTTACAGCATGATAGGAACTTGCGCAAGGTCTAAAACGTCAAGTAAAGGGTGCACATGAGGGAGGGCCCTGACATGATACCGAACCAAAAGATAATGTTGCCCAAGAGCTGGCGGTTCTTCATGAACCGGGTGCGCGACAGGGAGACAAGCGGCAGCTGGAACATTTGCAGGACAAGCAAGTAACCTCTGAGCTTGTTGAAAATGACAAACATGACGAGCTCGTGAACACACGAAGAAAGTAAAAACGTAAGCACTAGAAAGAAGAAGGAAGAAAAATGAATGTTAGTAAGAAGCTCATGGTCAAACGCTGGGTAAGAACTTACGAGTAGCGCTTTGCTTCGAAACGCGGAACGATGATATGCTGCTGTGGTATACGTGTCTCAAGAGGAAACGGTGCACGGGGACGTTCCAGTCGCGAGCAAACTGGTCCCATGTCACGCTGTTCCACCAAGGGCCGTAGAACTCGCGGTCAGAGAATCTAGTCAACTCTGCAATAGCATTCAGAATGGCGTCCCAAATAATGTAAAAGACCAGCAGATACATTAAAACAAACCTAGAAATGTGTTAGTTGTTTGCATTGCTCAAATTTGATGGCAGTCGTTTGGATAACTTACGGCATAACCATGTCCATCAGCAAACTGGGGTAAGCCAAGATCCGATCGTACAATGGGGTGTCGCGCATGGCCATGGCTCTCATTGCGATGGGGAAAAGGAAGTTGTCGGCCAACACAATCATGAGCATGAACACGCCAAACGTCGCAGCCAGTTTTTCGCCGACATAGGCCCAACTGATGTGTTTGTTCCTGGGGAACTCAATCTGATAAACCAAGGTTGGAAACATGGAGTAGGCAAAATAGTTTGCAAATGTAATGTTTGCAGGGAAGGGCTGAGCAGTAGACTGAGCGTCCAGCTCCTCCTTCAAAAAGACACGGAGCTCTTCCAAGTTGCCGTCATCCCTGCCGGTTCCCTGGCGCTTTTTGATCTTTCCTTCAACCTTGTGTAAGTTTTCTGTAGTGTCCCACAGGTATCCATTGTAAAAAGCGTATGAGTGCTGCTTCATGAGCAGAACCAGAGAGTGCAGAAGCAGAAACACGCAGCCAATCCAAGGGAAGTTCATGAACTTTGCAAACCACAAGAAAAGGAAAAGAAAAAATGTTTGCCATACCTATATTGTCAGTAATGAGAACGAACAGTGATATCCAAAAGAATCAAAACTCACGTTCTGAATGATCCAGCCGGTAGAGCTCCAACTGATAAACTTGTGCTTGATGGCCAATTGGAGAAACACCCCAAAATATGAAAACAGATACATTGCAAGATCAGTTAGTGCAACCTTCCAGAGGTCTCGTTGCAAGATTTCAATGATCTTGGAATCCATGATCAAGTACCCGTCAATGTAGTTTGTGACCAGGGTTCTTGTGATGAACACAGCAACCGTGAGCCAGAACCTAGCAAAGTTAGTCACCAGGTGCGTTTAGAAGCATCAATTGATTGCTAGACGGGACTTACAGTGTGTAGAAGCCAAAAAATGCTGAACTTTTGCTCGATTCCATGTCAAAGATAGAGGATACGGGGCGCAGTTTGAACTGCAACATGTGGCTGTTAGCGGCATGTTCCAGCATGGAGGGGCGATACGGAAAACACTTACATCTCGAAAGCGAGGTCTATGCGAGCTCTTTCTAGCATCTTTCTTGATCGAGGTAGTCGAGGCGTCAATTGCTGTTTCGCTAGCCGAGTCGTTCGTGGGTGCCCCATCCAGGCTTGAGGTGGTTTCTATGCTGGAGAGCTGCGAAGCGGCACGACTCATTGGGTTGCGCAGCGTCTTTATCGACTGAGAGTAGTCTGTAGTGTCTGGCGAGTCGTAGCCGTTGTCGGTGGCGAGATGGCCGAGCTTGGGGATGGTGACGTTGACAGGCGTGCCTGGCGTTGCCGGCGATGGTGGGCTATCCTGTGGAGTTGCGGACATTTGGAGAACGTGTGGATAACGAATTGAGTCTGGTACAGGTACACAGGGGCGTGTTGTTGAGAGTAAAAATGATCAAAGAAGGCAGAGAAGCTACTGGAAGGGAAGGGAAAGGAAAGAGCGGGCAACAGAACGGTTTATATCGAAATCCCTGGAGGCCTTGCCGGGATGAAATAAAATAAGGAAACTATTATATATGTCATATTTATCATTAAAGAATTAAGATTATTATCAATATTTATAATATTATCTTAAAACTAAAGCTAATGGGATAAATCCTAGGGAACAACTTGGCTTGCAGGTACTCTTGGGTGGTTTGGGACAAAAAGCCCTTGGTCGTGTCGGGATTCCACAACGGCTTTTCAAAATGGCAGCGTAATCAAAAATACTATTATGTGAAGAATTTGTCTTCAGTCGGTTACGGAGAGGAAGTCGGGTCGGGTCGGGTCTCTAGCCCGGTGTAAACGTGCTTGGGGGTCTCGCGGTGCTACCGCGCATCGACGGCTCCAGCCCCAGGACCGGGCCCGGTGTCGAGACGACCCCAGCGAAATGCGTCACAAATGTCACAGATGTCACAAATGAGCCTGTTCTCGGACGGAACTCTCGGGCAGTCTGCGCGCACCCGACAAATCATTTCCACGAAGAATATACTTTATAATCATGGGCGCGTTGTGAGACAAGGCAAGCGACCGGTGTGGAGCTTGGTCCGTGTTTTTGACAGCCCTGCCGCAGAGATCGTTCTGCCGCTAGCCCAAACCCGAGGTCACCGGGCCTGCAGTTGCTGTGGACGTCATGCTCGTGCAGCCCGTGACCTGCGACGCCGACAGAAAGCCAAGGGAGACCTGCTCGGGTTGAGCGTTCTTCGTGCGCATCGAATGTGCATTATATCATCACTCCTCGCCACGGCCCGTCACCATCGGGAGACCACAGACTTACCGCAAGGCCCGCGAATGCCTAAAGTGCCTGCTATAAGGTCACAAGCCACCGCCGGGTCTTCTGTCTTGCCATTGTTTCCGGGTCTGGTCTTTGCTGACCCTGGTTGAGTCCTGTCTGACCTTTGCCTGGCTCGTCTCGGGGCATCGCTTAGGGCATCGCTGCAGACCCGGCCCGACGAGCCGATAAAGCTTAATTACTAAGCACCGGCTGGGTGCCAAGTCGTAAGGCGCAAGTCTTAAACCACGCTGTGAGGGCAGAACCCTAAGTTTTGTTACCCGTCTTTTGTTTTTGTCTGTCATTAGTTAGGTAAGCTTTGGGCTAGGGTATACGTTCCACTCAGGCAGGCCCTCGAAGTGAAAATTATTTTCACAGCTGAGTCGGCCCTTTTTCCCTCTTTTCCCTTCATCACCATAGTACGGACGGAGCAGAATCCTGTTTGTTAATTAACATCTTTCTTGACGAAGAAGTCCAACTTTACACTTTCTCCCCACCCATTTTCCCCCAACAACACCAAAACACAATGGTAAGTCACGACTCTACAAGCAACGGAGCTTTTAATGTCACGTCTAGTCGCAACTTTGTGTAACTAACTCCTTTCTCAGTCTGATATCGAAGAACCCGTCGCCGTCGAGGAGGTTGAAGTTGCCGCTGAGGCTGCTGCCCCCGGCCAGATGTCCATTGAGGAGGCTCTCCAGGAGGCCCTCAAGATCTCTCTTGCCCACAACGGTCTTGCCCGTGGTTTGAGATCCGCCTCCAAGGCCCTCTCTTCCCGCAACGCCTTCCTCTGTGTCCTCTGCGACTCTGTCAACGAGGAGTCCTACGTCAAGCTCATTGAGGCTCTCTGCCAGGAGCCCGAGCAACAGATCCCCTTGATCAAGGTCCCAGATGCCAAGAAGCTCGGTGAGTGGGTCGGTCTCTGCCAGCTTGACCGTGACGGCAACCCCCGCAAGGTTGTCGGCTGCGGTGTCGTTGTCATCACCTCTTGGGGTGCCAACTCTGCTGCCCGTGAGGTCCTCCTCGAGCACTTCAAGAACTAAGTTCTTGCAAGGCTAGCACTTACCCTTTGATATTATGTAACATGTTTATTGACGTATTAACTTGCTGTTCAATGAAGTTTTGTTGTATTACTTGCATTACTCGTAAAAGCTGATTTTTTTGTAGCTGTGGTTGACTAACAAGGTGTGGTTACGGATTGTCATGTGTGGCCGCTATATTGCGCAAGCATGTTGAAAAGAGACTTCGAAGGAAAGAACGCCAATACTATAAAAAAAAAAAAAAAGCTCATGAGTAAAATACAAGTGAAATAAATAATAATCATGCAAGACTAGCAACAATACCTTGACGCTACTTGCCAATTTCAACCATAAAGTTGTCAAAGTCAGACTCCTCCATGGTCGCAAATCGAAAATCGATGAAGATGGACCGGCCGTCGCCAACCTCGTACATGGATTGTATGGACATGAACCCGTTCACGTCGCACCGTAGCGAGATGCGCGACGCCAGGCAAATCGCGTCGTACGCTTTCATGATCTTGTCATAGTCGTACGAGTTCATGACCACTAGCTCGCCGTCCTCCTGCGACTTGCCGCTTGCAGCAGCAGCGGCGGCGGCAGCATTGTCGTGGATTTGAAAGACCTGTAGAATATGTTTTTCATTCGGGAACGCAAACTGCGACACGCCCAACTTGCTATGGCTCATCAAGGCGAACCGTGGCTCTGAATTGGACGCTCGGATGGTCAAAGTCTTGGTGCCCATCGTGGCCAGCTCGGAAAAGGCCTCCGCCACAATTTTGCCTGGCATGATGACTTGCAACACGATATTGGCCAGGTCCAGTCTCAATGCCTCTTCATTGACCTCTGCGTCGTCGTCCATGCTGAGGGTAGTCAGCTCGCAGGTTGTAATCAAATTGGCACCTTGCCGGAAGATTAGAATGAACGGATGCCCCTCGCCCTTGTAGACCATTCTACACGTGTGACTGGGCAATGTCTCCTTGCCCGAAACGTTTCCAGTTGCATGATCAGATATAGAGTCAAAGGCAAACATTTGCAGACAAGTAATGAGCCGGTCCAGCTGCACTTTGAACGACACGCTTCCGTCTGGTCCTAGCGAGAACTCATAGTTTGAAAAAAGTGTATGATCAATGTATAATCTAGCGAGTCCGAGATGCATTTCGCCTATCGAGAAAGCGAGGCCCTGTGCCGATATACTGACAATAACAAACTCGTTTGTGTCCAGCTCCAGCAGCTCTCCTCCTTGGTCGCCGCCGCCGCGTCTATCTGCCATTTTGGATCTCTTGGGTCGCATCGCGTTCAGCACTCGGTACAGATGCACCGTGGCCGTCGTCATGGCCGCAAACGCCAAGTCGTCAGAGTCATCTGTCGCGCTGTCGTCGTTCGAGTACTGGCCCTGCTCGGTCATGTATTTTAAAAAGGAATCGAAATGCCGTGCTGACTGTTGATGGAATTTTTACACGCGATGCGATTTAATATGGAGAAGGTTCCCAAGCACGAAATCAAGCGACGAACTTCCCCCTCCTCGGCAAAACGAAAAATAAAAAAGCCCCAGAATTCTTTTCTTCCTCCAGGATTTGTACAAAGTTCTAGGTATGTCGCGAAACAGAAATAAAGGCTTGGTCCAGCTAGCTGCACTAACGCTCGCAGCCGCGGCGTCGGTCGCTACTTACTTCTACCTCAAGAGCGACTCGGTCAGCTTGGGCGCGCCCACTTCGAATGCCAGAACCCAGAACAAAACGTCAAACAAGAGCATTGCAATTTTGATAAACAAGGTAAGTGCTCGATGCGATTGTTTTGAGTCTATGACAATGCAGCCTAACTTGGAAAGCCGTTACTCGAAGCAGGAATCCCTCTCAGCCTGCTCATGGAGCGGTATCCGTCGCTAGTCTTTGTGATCGGACCCGACCTGTGTGAACTCAACCACCCACAACTCGCCGCTCAGGCCCCAGAGTCTCAGAAATACCGGCTGATTCGATGCGAAACCATGGCAGGCGTGACTCACGTACTGAAACACTTACAGCCCTCGCTGGTGATATTGCCTAAAGACACCCCGGCCAAGACCGGTACTGATATTTCTGCCTTTGTGGGCGAAGTTGTATTTCTACACAGCGACGAGGATACAAACGCACGGATAGCGTCTCTTCTTGCATGATAGGTACAATCTTACATCTGGGAACAAACAGACTTGGAATTAATATACGAGAAAAAGTATTATGAATGGACTCTATTGACAAAAAATTAAGTAAACAGAGTCAGCTTAGTTGAGGAACTTTCTGGTGGCAGAGGGGCCGAAAATCATGAGACGGATGGCGGGCAGGGCTTCGTCGGAAAGAAGCTTGAGGCGCTCTTCGAGAGTGTTGTTGACGTCAATCTTACCGGCAGAGCCAGCAACGACGACACCACCGGCAATGTTGGCGGGAAGAGGGTTCTTCTCGTCAATCTCAACAGTGAGCTCCTTGCCAGATTTCTCCTTGTAAAGCTTGGCGACAGCGTCCTTGACATCCTTGACCAGGGAAACGTCAGACTCCTTGGCACGGACGTAGACGGTGTCCTCCATGAGGGCGAAGGCACCCTCTGCAATAAGACCCTGGAGGAGGGACTTGTACTTCTTCTTGTCCTTGGTGATGTCGCCAAGCTTGTTGCCGGCCTGCGTGAAGACCTCAGTAAGGACGTCCTCTCTGGACTCAAGAACCTTTAGTCTGGTCTTGTTCAGAACGGTGGACTTGGCAATTTGTTGAGAAAGGGAAGCCTGCTTGAACTTCTTTTCGTAAAGGCTGTCAATGGCAGCAGACTCTGAGCGAACAATGTTGGCCTTTTCGATTTCGTACTCCTCGTTGGCCTTGTTACGTTAGCTTCCATCTAATTGCCTTCAATGTAATAATTGGTCGGCGCTTACCTTCAATTCGATTTCCTTGGCCTTCTCGTCGGCCTCCTTTTTGATGAACTCAACCATTTTTCGGAGTTCACCAGCGACCTAATTGTAGAGTTAGCACGTTTACTCTGGAGAGACCGTACAAATAAAAGATAGAACGAGAGCGCAAAAATGCGTAGAGCACAAAGGACGTACCTGGTCGTCGGAAAGAGGTTGGTTAGCGGGCATTGTTGCGATGATAGCGATGAAGCAAGAGAAGCTCTAAAAAAACTAGACAAGACAGTTAGCACTAGACAAGACCGAGCGCAACAGGGCCGGACGGGTGCGCCAATGGACCCGCAAATACATTGACTCACGGTGATGGAATGCAGTAGAGACGACTAGCTCGGTGGAACGCGATGAGTGTCCTGGTAGATAGTGAATGGAAGAAGACAAGTTCAAGGCAGTGGAGGAGGAACAACGAGAAAAGCAACCACATACGCAGCGCAGCCATCCCAACTGCTGACACATGATTAGGTGATCATGACTAAACACATTTACCTAATCAACAAAAATGAATAATTGATATCGAGAAACTTTTTGGCGCTGACATTTCGTTCCTTCTCCACAAACTAGAAACAACGTTGCTGCCCCTCCGCGGTCTGGCTGCTTTTGCGCACTCCTTCCTCCTGGTAGCTTAGATATCACTGCGCTCTTGCGATAGTAGGAGCCGCTTGTTGCTCCTTAGTCTCTAGTTGCACCACACTTCCCGGCATGAGCTACGCCATTCTTCGGCATCACCGTCTGAAGATCAAAGCGACCTTTGGCATTCGAACCGCCACATTCTCCACTTCACGACTCTGTCCAACTCACGAAAGCGCTATTCGAAGAAGTAAGACGCAACACAACTCAGTACTTTTGCAATCAGCAGCATGCTAACAACCCCTAGATGCCCGTATCAATCCTGTTGGAATCCAGTATTTGCCAACTTCTCTCCACTCAAAGGTTTTCCCAGACGACGTGAATGCAGCCACTAAGGAGCCAAAAGATCACGCTCAACTTGTAGAGCTGTCAAAACGCCACCTAGACGGCAATGGACTCTTAGGGAAGAAAACTAGCATTTTGCCCGATGTCGACATTGACATTCCGGCTCTGCAGGGCTCCAGTCTTGATGAGCACTTCTACAAGTTGGGAAAACACATATGCGAGCCTTATATGGGCAATGCCAAAAAATTCCAAGCTAAGGGTATACCTCCCATGCCGTCAAGGAGCTCATGGATTAAAAAGTCAGGCTGGGTTAAATATTCTCACGGGAAAGAACCTGAAGCTGTGCCTTATCCTGACGAGGATGAGGCACTGGTGTTTGACACAGAAGTCATGTACAAGATATCTGATTTTCCTGTACTTGCAATCGCTTGTTCTTCTACTGCCTGGTATGCCTGGGTATCTCCATGGTTTTTGGGCGAGTCAGAGAATATGAGACACTTGATTCCGCTGGGTAGCAAGGAAAAAAAAGTGGTTATTGGGCATAATATCTCCTTCGACCGTAAGCGCGTCAAAGAAGAGTACAATGTTGTTCAAACCAATAACATGTTTTTGGACACAATGTCTCTCCATATTGCAGTCAATGGCATGTGCTCTAGACAGCGCCCGGATTTCCAAAAAGTTAAAAAGTCTAAAAAGAAGCTTGAAGTCATTCTAAAGGAAGGAGAATCTGGTGAAGATGGCGAGGTGGAAAGCTTTTCTGAGGAAGTGAAATCTGGAGAAGCTGCAAACCCTTGGATCAAAATTTCTTCGCTAAACAACCTTGCTGACGTTGCCTTTCTTCACTGTGGTATCAAGCACGACAAGGAACAGCGAGATGACTTTGGAACTCTGACTCGCGAAGAAGCTCTAGCCAAATTCGATGAACTAATGGACTACTGCGCTCGCGACGTAGACATAACATATCAGGTATTTGCTGCGCTTCTTCCTTCCTTTTTTGAAGTATGCCCTCACCCTGTTACTTTTGCGGGTTTGCGACACATGAGCAGCATGTTTCTTCCTATCAACAAATCTTGGGAGGATTACCTTGAAAAATCAGAGAGTCTATACCAGTCTTCCCGCGACGAAGTCTACCAAAGCCTAGTACAATTAGCAGAAAAAGCTGTCGCTTTTAAAGACGATGAAACGAAATGGTGTGACGATCCTTGGTTGAGTCAGTTGGATTGGACAATCAAGCCTGTCCGGCTCACAAAAGCTACAAAGAATAAGCCAGCAGCGCCGCCAAAGAGATCAAAGCTCCCCTTCTTTCCAGAGTGGTATCGCTCACTTTTTCCGAGTGCGAGCGCCCCTATGAACATTTCCGTCAGAACTCGTGTATCCGCGCTTCTTCTACGGTTGCGATGGGACGGAAAACCTTTGGTCTGGTCAGACGAACATGGCTTTGTATTTGGTGTTGACCCTTCGGAATCCAAGAAATACGCAAAGCTGAATTATACCACAGCCGACATGAACAACGAACAGAATTTACAACTCAAAGATTCAGGACTAGCTTACTTCAAAGTGCCACACCCCGACGGACCTCAAGCCCGATGCACTAGCCCGCTGTCTAAACCATATGTCTCTTATTTTGAAAAAGGCATCCTTTCTTCAGAGTATGAACTTGCATCAAAAGCTCTTCAACTCAACGCATATTGTGCTTACTGGATGTCCAACCGCGAACGGATGCATGGACAAATGACTGTGTGGTCTGACGATACTGACATGGGTATTGCAACGGAAAAGCCTAAAGATTTTGGAATGATCCTGCCTTCCATTATTCCAATGGGAACCATCACTAGAAGAGCTGTAGAAAACACTTGGCTAACTGCAAGCAATGCCAAGAAAAACAGAATTGGCTCTGAACAAAAGGCAATGATCCAGACCCCTCCTGGCTATAAATTTGTGGGCGCCGATGTTGACTCTGAAGAGCTTTGGATTGCAAGTATCATGGGCGACTCGCTGTTTAAAATGCATGGAGGAACAGCCTTGGGTTGGATGACTTTAGAAGGTAGCAAGGGAGAAGGCACCGATCTCCATTCGAAAACAGCCAGCATCTTGGAAA
Organism: Geotrichum cucujoidarum; assembly: GCA_030566025.1. Taxonomy (NCBI): domain Eukaryota; kingdom Fungi; phylum Ascomycota; class Dipodascomycetes; order Dipodascales; family Dipodascaceae; genus Geotrichum; species Geotrichum cucujoidarum. The sequence goes on from JAJMHN010000078.1 coordinate 25,916, forward strand.
TCTCGAGAAATGAAGCCAAAGTATTCAACTATGGGCGAATTTATGGCGCTGGTGTCAAGTTTGCAGCCCAGCTTTTGCGAACATTTCGTCCAGACATTTCTGAAGAAAAGGCAAAGAGCACAGCTGAAAAGCTCTACGCTGCTACTAAAGGTACAAAAACCAAGTCAGAAAAGCTAGGCTACCCGTCTTTTTGGCGTGGAGGTTCAGAGAGCATTATTTTTAATAGATTGGAGGAACTTGCCAATCAAGAAATACCCCGAACTCCCGTTCTTGGCTGCGCCATCACACAGGCGCTCATGTCTAAAAACTTGGGCAAGTCTATTTTCTTGACTTCTCGAATTAACTGGTCTATTCAATCATCGGGAGTAGATTACTTACACCTTCTCATCACTTCCATGCAATATCTAATTGAGAAATACAACATCAAAGCGCGGTTATTCATAACTGTCCATGATGAAATCAGGTACATGGCCCAAGAGGAGGATGTTAATCGCACTGCCTTGGCGTTGCAAATCAGCAACTTGTGGACCAGGTCAATGTTTTCACAGCAAGTTGGCATTAACGACTTGCCATTTTCCTGTGCATTTTTCTCTCTTGTTGACGTCGACCACGTGCTTCGAAAGGAAACCGATGTCGAATGCATAACTCCGTCTCACCCAAATGCAATCCCTCCTGGCTATAGCCTCGACATATACGAGCTTGCAAAACAATGCAGGTCTCTCAGTCTAGAGGATACGACGGATGGAGATGGCAGCGGAGAAAGACGAGACTACCCCGAATGGGAATATACACCTCGTACGCCTGTTCTCCATCATGTGGATGAAGGTCGTGATACCATCCCTTTTGTGAAAGCTCAAATTTCAACTAATATCAAATCACTTCGTGCAATTGAGAGAGAAGTGCAAAACTCTGGAAAAGCAAAAAGCGATTCTACAAAGAAGAAAGCAACAGCTGCAAAGCCAAAGAAAAAGACACAGAAAAATCTGGGAGTTTCAGCGAAAGATAAACCTGACACACCGAGCATGCCTTCGTACGCAGAAGTGTCAGAGCTATTCAGAGAAAAAGAGCTTGACCACCTCAAACCATCTGATTCGCCCAAGAAGAAGCCTAAAACCCCACAAACGCCTGTATACGCAGAAGACTATTTCAGCCCTAATGAGCTTGAAAAAATCTTTTACCAGGTTTGATGTATGATACCAACAATTCCCCTATTATTACCCAGCACCTCGAAAGAAATGCCCGAGAAGCTATGGAATTTTTTTTTATTTATTTTTTCTTAGTTTTCAATTTTGACGCGGAATGAATATACTGGACTTTTTTTTTTTTTTTTTGTTATTTTTTAATTTCTACTGTTGGTTAAAGAGTTAGCTGTTACGAGCTAGGACTACTACGTGCGTTCAAACACCTGAATCTTGCTCAGAATACAAATGGAAAAGAAAATTTTATTAGTATAATTTATCCTTTGCAAGTGACATCAATTGGAGTACACATTAGTTCAAAGAATTACTCTGCTCTTTTTTTCTCTGAAGATATCTTTCACGAGCTTTTGCCACCGCGTCCTTGCTTTTACTAGAAGTAGCAGCGGTATGAATATGTTTATTCTTAATTTCTGTTTGCCTCCTCAAACTGCTTTCTCGTTCCTCGTATTGTTTCAGTATCTTTGACGTTTCCACACTTCTGTTGCGGTCTTTCTGGTAAGGCTCATAACGTGAAGCTCGCTGTACCTGCCTATGGGAAGATGGCGCTTGTTGCTGCCCGGTAGTAGCTTTAGGCTTGACAATGTTCAAACCTGAAGTGAGTTGAGCAGGTGAGCCGTTCTGATCGGAAAGTTCTTTGGGTGCCGAGGTCTCTGCAGCGCTGGTAGATATTTCTGGCGGCACCATGTCTTCCGTTGTTCGATCAAGCATGGTACGATAAAATGATTGTTTATTTTTCTTTTCAGTTGTATTTCCTAGTTACAGGAGTTAGCAAAAAGCAACGTGGGGAAGCTATAGTACTTACCTTGATTTTCTTCCTGAGCTATTCTGGCCATTTCTTCTTGCTGAGCTTTATATGCCGATGTTATAAAAGCTTCCTTATCTGCAAATTCGTCTCCCTCATTTTCCCTTTCTCTCCGGGTCTTCACGTCTTGTGCTCGCAACCTGTCTTGATCGCGAATCTTCTTGGATTGTAGTAAGCTTTCCATGTATTTCGGCTATGATGTTAGCGAAAGCCTACGTCACGAGCTTTTGATACGTACCTTTCGATCCTGCGTGTCTTGCTTTCTTTTGCCCTTGGAACCCTGCATTGAATCATATACCTCGTCGTACTGGTATATAGAAGAATCTTCATCTTTGGCCATGCCAGCACTGGTGGCTACTTGTTTTTGACTATTTAAACCACGAGCCATCAGTTCAACATTCATGTTTGGACGACTATTAGAGTTCTTACCAAATGATGCGGCGGGCGTTGATGGTTCATCTTCATCACTTTCATGACCAAAAACACTCTTTTTCTTGGGCACTGGTGGAGGAGGTTTTGAAGAGGTGTGAATTTGGCTTTTGATCATAAGCTTGGGTGGCGGAGGTGGCGGCTTGCGCGAGTTCGGAACAATTTCACGCCGGCCAATTTGCTGCGAGCCTTCAGAGGTATTGATGAAACCATATTGCGCAGTGTTCCAAGCAGGGATATCGATGGCCTTCTTGGGGCCTGTATTGATAGTTGGTGTAGCCAGTTTAGGCCCTATGACTGGAACTTGAGGGTTGGCTTTATGTGCTTGTCGAGAGAGAGACCGGATAGAGGTGAGCACTTGGGCGCGGTCTTTCTGCTCGTACAGATCAATCTAAATCTTAGCTCGCGAACCAGAGTGTAAAGAACAGTTACTCACAGTCTCGAACAATTCATGGTCAGGCACGCCCAGCTTGGAGGCTGCGGCCAAAAAAGCTGCAATATTCTCCATCTAGATAGTTAAAATTCGAGCTCACTGATAAATCTTGTAGTGTACTGACCTGTACAAAAGGCATCGCAGAATTCTTGTACTTCAACATTCCGGGCTTGACCGCTTCAATAAGTCTAAGTTGACGGCGTTAGATATTATCAATGGCTCCTTTGTAAAGCACTTACCGGCAAAGGATGACACCGCTTTGCAAACTGTCAATTAAATCACCGCTTGGCAGCTCTTCTTTTAATACTGCTTCAATCCAAGCTTTAATCTTGCTGCTAGTTAGTAAACACAAGCGTGCTGCGTTGTGATAGATAGCATACCTCAGAAGCATTTTGCTCACTATATGGGCGGCTCAATAGGTCCGCTTTTTCTACTTGATCACTCATATCAACAGCTCACTCAATAGTTCTCTCTAACAGGCTATAGGAGTCAGGGCAGTTGTGCTGGTTCACCGTGTCGCGAACGTTCAGCGGATGAAACTTGGGCTTGGTAAAGTTTAGGGCAAGGGCGAGGCTAGGCAGTGAAAAGGAGAAGCTGGCCCAAGAGATTAGACCTGCACCTTCTCCAACACTACCAAGCCCCGTCCGAGCGCACCAACTCTCGCCTCATTACCTTCTGTGCTGAATAGTTATAGACACCAAACTGACTGCGCGCATTCTGCATTTTCCAGCAAAATCTTCGATACTTGAGTGTGGCATTTGTGTTCTGGCTAGTCGGTTGGCGAGACTCGACATTTTCATGTAAGGCAGCAAAATGTCTACCGAACAAGTGTCTTTTCCAGGGCCTGCATTCACAATTGAATCCCTAAATCTGTCCGACGATGAATTGAGGACTTACCCCAGATGGTACACCGATCTTTTGCTGAGAAAGCAGACCTCGAGTTTGTCATTACAAGACGTTTTTGGCTACATGGGGAACTTTGGCATCAAGGAAGCTGAGAGAGCAAAGGTAAGCATGTCCATTTAGAGCCGTATTGAATCTGTCACTAACAGTATGCGCAGCTCTGTACCGTTATCCCCCCAAGTTCAAATACTGTAGAGCCCAGTATATTCTATGCCTACTTGCGCTTGGCCAGTCATTTACTTCTCGGCCAGTCATTATTACCCAGCTCTGTCTTCCAGCCCGGTAAGTATTAATCTTCCCGAATATAGAGCTACTCTAACTAACGCGAATTAGCACCCGTGCCGAAGCCAAAGTCGATCATAGCCAAAACCCTCAAGGCCGACCCCATGCCCCAGGAGCCACCAAGAAATGAGTCCCCTGATCCCGGTCGCGGCAACCCATTTCGACGAGATCGAGCAAACAGCACAGCAGCAGGAGCAGCATCCTCCAAACCCAAATTTGACATCAATTCGTTTACAGCTTTTCTGATGACTGGAGAGATGCCTCTAGAAGAGGCAGCAGCCAGTGCACAAGCTTCGGCAAAATCTAAAAAGCGCGTAACTTTTGACACGGGGCCACCTCAAGTTGCCGAAGCCGCAGCAAGAAGTATGGACGAGCTTCTTCGCCAAAGTAAAAATATACCTCAGCTAGTTCCAGCAAACAGGCAATTACCAATGATGAACAATATTCAGCAAGGCCAGGGCAACTACAATGTGGGTAACATATTCAACAGCAGTGCCCCTGCAAATCCGATTCCACAGCCCTTGACCAAGCAAGACACAGGAATTGACCCTGTGGATGATGCAGAAATTGAAACAGACACGTTCAAAAATGTTAATATTGATAGCGTGCTGCATAATGGTGTTTCCAATCTGCCACCCCCAGTTCCTAGGCATCGAGCCAGTTCTATTGCTACTGCTTATAATGACTCCCCATCCCCGTCGCCACCTATAACATTGAACAATCAGTTCTCACAATCAGCTCCTCCTCCTCCTCCTCTCCCTCCCAAAGTCAGAGTTGAGTCGATGGGAACTAACGGAAGCCAACACCCTTTCTCTAACAGTTCTTCAACTGGCCCTGCACCCCATTCACCTCTTCCCCAGAACCATACAGGGCCAGGCTTGGCTGCTCTCGTACCAACCCCTACTGGTCCGATTGCAGGAAAAAGTAACACGGGTAGTAACGGTAACTCCATTTTTGGCCCCTTCAATCAAAATGGAGGCAATCAGCAATCGACGCCTGGCCTTCATCCCAACAGCATTTTTGACGCGTCCCAGCAAAGTAACTCTTCAACTGGCATAGGCGGGCACTTAAGTCAAACCAATTCGCCGTCGTTTGGACTCTCGCCTCAGCCCACAGGTCCGATGAATTCGAGTTCTTTTAGTACAGGCCCTCAACCTCTGAGACCTTTTCCCACTGGTGGCCCAACAACTAACGAGCAACAACCACCGCCTCCTCCTGCATCGCGACTTCCATTTAACAACTACTTACAACCCGCAGCAACCGGTTCTACTAAACCGTCTTCACCATCATTAGCGCAATTTGAAAGCATATTTCAACAAAACACGGCAAATACTCAGTCAGGAACACAGGCCCAAGACAACGGACCGACACAAGTACAATTCAATAGCTACACACAAAATGCATTTGGGCAACATGTGCAACAGCACGTCCCTCAGCAACAACAACAGCAGCAGCCCTTGCAACAACAACATACACAATTCCAGCATGCACCTCTCTTCCCTACAACAACAGGAGGAAGTCTACCTCCTCAAAACGCTCAGCCTCTGAACAACTACCCGCAACCTCCTCCACGAAGGAGTGTTAGTGGTGGAAATGCTCAAACTACTCCCCTCCAGAGCAACATGACCGGTATGAATATGGGGGGCCAAAACCAGTTTTTGATGCCGAATGCTACTGGTTTTGGGGGATCTTTGCACAACGGCCCACCGCCGGCAAGCAATGGGCCGGTGATGAGTAACGGCATTCTTGCACCCCCGCCTCCACCAAGCCGACGTAGACAGATGAGCGCATCTATTGGAAGTCCTAATAGCAATTCACAGTTTCAACCGATCCATTCGTCTTCTGCTAGCAACCTGCATGCTCCCCAAACTCAACAGACAGGTATGCTGCAACAACAGTTTACCGGCCATCAGCCCATGTACTCTACTCCTACAGGCTCAAACTCTGTGCCCAACTTGACCAATGGGATGCAGAACCTAGGGTTTCGGTAGGTCATTTGTTATCTAGAAGCCATTTCTGATTTCTGTTTTCTTTCTTTCTTCCATTTTGTTTACTGCATTTTGAGTAACCTGGCTTGTTTTGCCGTCCCGCCGCGACGTCAAAGACATGCTAGCTCGTCTCAAGTCAACTGTTCCAAACTGCATTTCAAAAGCATGACGATTTTTCTGTACCCACTACCTAGTGTTGTTATTATATTAATGTAACTATAGCCTCGTCCCTCTGCATTATTGTTTCGTCGAGGCTGCGCGTCGCAGCAGGCCTTGGGCAGACATTTTTCATGGTGGTCCGAAGTGCAATTTGAGTTGCTTATGTAATTCACATCCCACAGTTACAAACATTTCTAATTGATTGAGAAGCTGCTCTTTTTCTCCACCGCTCGCCCATCTTTCTACAACGCTGACTGCCGCCGCTTGAGGATCTTATTGAACCAACTTTTATACCGTTTAGGCTAGACAAGGAGCCACCCGAACATACTTTGAGAGCAACAACAGGTCGTACCTTAGTAACCCACGCCCACATAGCCATCTTTTACGCCCCCTTTGACCACTACCACTACGAGTCTACGACTTTGGTTATTTCTTCTTTGGACACTTCATAACCGTCTTTATTTCCATACAAAAAATGAGCACATACCATCAGGAGCCTATTTTACCTCACGGCTTTCAGGGCCCCATGCAGGACGAGTTGAACTTGGCTTGGGAAGACTGTGAGACCCTTGCCAACTCTTCACTGGGCCCTGTGAGCCAGTTCAGCATGGACAGCAACTCCATTTATCAAATGGGATTTCAGCCCGATCAGCAGTTGGATCCTGCGGCTTCAGATTTGGCACAGCCTCCCATTCCACATAGCTCAACTTCTTGTCTTGCTAGTTTGCAGCAAAGCTCTACTTCTCCAGATTCTAACTCGTCTCCATGCACTGCCCAAAACGGCCAATCCCATTCTTCTTCAACTTCCTCTCCGCTCGACGTTCAGATCAAACCAGATCCTTACGTGAATCAGCAATTCGAATACAACACTCTTACGCCTGAAATCGGTTTTAACCAGCAAAATGACATGTTCCAGCAGAATTTCACGACGCAGGAAAAAAAGGGAAAGAAGTCAACAAAGGGATTTGACAAGATCCAGTTGGACACGACTTCAGCTGCAAAGGGAGACTCGAACTCAAATGAAGACGAGGATCTTAGTATCAAGCGAAAGGCGCAAAACAGAGCCGCGCAACGTGCTTTTCGCGAACGAAAAGAGCAAAGGGTTCGTGAGCTTGAGCAAAAAATCAGCGAAATTGAGAAGGAAAAGCTTAAGCTCTCATCTGAAAATGAGCGGCTGCGAAAGGAAAACACAGCGATTACCACCGAGAACCAGGTTTTACTGGCAACCTCTGAAAAGGGGCCCTACAACCCGCCTCCTGAAGTGCCGCTAAGGGCCCAGTTTCCGGTCCACACCTTCAATAGCTTGCTGCTTGGAGATCACGTTGTAGACCCCGAGCATGCTTCCAAACCTGCTACGGAAGGCGGCGACGACCCTAGTGAAGTGCCCTCCTATGTTGTATACGAAAAGAAGGCAGGAGATGTCATGCTCGGCGCAGGGGCTGTGTGGGAACACATTATGGACGCCCCAGACCCGGACGAAATCGATGTCGAAAACGTCATGAAACTATTGAAGGGTAAAGAGGTTTGCGATGGCTTTGGCCCTGTGTTTAGAGAAAGCGATGTCGAGCTCGCTATCCAGAAATCGCGCCACTAATATGCTTCCACTGTTTGTATACCGCTTCTAGCTATACGCACTTATTTATTCCTATATGCCCGTATCGTTGTTTAATTCAATTTATATACCTAAATGTCTATTTTCGCTTTTTCTCGTCACCGTATTTTGTTGTAGCGATTGTATTCTACCTACATAATGCCATTGATTGTCTCGCAAAAAAAAAAAAAAAAAAAAAAAAAAAAAAAAAATTGTTGTAACTCCCAGCACATCCATCACAAAGGCCTGCCTGACTTTAGCGCAACTATACAATGGCGTTGCAAGACCTGTCAGAGAAAGCACAGAAGCTCTTACATTTCAATCGCATTAAATTTGCTTCAGTATGCGTGTCTGACTCCCGAAATGTGACACCTGCGCTTGCTTTACGCACGGCCCAAACAGCATCAACGCACCAGCTGTTGTCGTCTCTTACGTCTAGTACACAGGCCTGCCCCTCCTGTGCTTGCATTTGGATTCCGGGTTGGAATGTACTTACAAAAGTCATTCGGGGATCTCTGACTAAACCTGCTGAGAAAAACGCTACACGCCAGCTTTCTTCTAGGGCTCGCCGGCGTAAAGATCTACGCGCAAAGTCGAGACAGCAGAAGCTGTCTGAAAAGCTCGAGGCCCACGGAAAAACGCTACACAAGTCTAAATGGGATGGCAGCTTTTACAAATCTAAACTGATGCTCAAATGTTTGAGTTGCAATACCGGTACGGTCACCCATGACATACTTGAAGCTGAGCAAACTACCGCCCATGGTCGAAGAGAAAGCCCCACTGGCCTCGACAGCCCCTCTTCACAGGCCGAAGGGCCCAAAAAGAAGCGCAACAAGTCAAAAAAGAACAACGCGCTTTCTAAGCTAATTGCGAAAAAAGAGGAACGTTCAAAGTCGTCGGCTTCTGGGTTGAGTTTGGCCGATTTCTTAGCCAAGTAGCTTATGAACGACGAAAGCTTGCGCAAACCTCACTTGCAGAACTTTTTCTTTTTTTGACAGGCCACTTTGCAGCATGTAAGTACGTCTTCAACTGCCCATGCTTAGGAGATTTTGGAGCTTGTCTGAAGGCTTTCCAGCATCAGGACTTTGGCGCGATGATGACATCCCTGATACATTGAAAATCAAAACTGATCGAAGTACACAACACACAGCACATCACACAGCCATTTCTTCATTGACATGCTCGTGGCTAATTCTACCATAACTAGCAGCATTGTTGAAAGTTTGCATCTTCAGCATATTTATATTGAATTATGAATTGTAATGATATTTTATTAGTATTTTAGAATGAACTTCTACTTAATTAAAAGACAGAAAAATTGAAAAGAAAAAGAAAACAAAATGTAAATCAAAATCAACTACCAGTATGGTAGCTAAACTGCTATCTGCAACACTACAAGACCGAATGCCAGCAAAGGCCACTTGGAACTCAAATCAAGCTTCATGCCCGCGCCTTGGGGCAAATCTATCGAGCTGGTGCTATGAGGCTGGTGTACTGCACCACAGCCCTTTCCGACGCATGGTACCTTAGTAGGAGAGGCAGGAGTTGCGCCTCCCTGAACCAAACCAGGACCAGAGCACTCTCCACTGTCGCACGATTGAGCTTCGTCAGTAGTTGAAGAAGTCCATGATGTGCTAACTGTGGAAGGTGTGTATGATGCACCATTTGCAGAAGGTTGCGCTGATTGCAAAGGCGCCGAAAAGGCACTGTCAGCAAGGTGAGATTCTTGAGAAGCAACGACGGAGGTGGGCACGGGAGTTGCGGAATGGAGAGACTTTTCCATTGCTTCATCAGCTCCAGTATCTACTGTCGCTAATGGCGCCTCAACTGAAGTGACCGAAGCATCCTTCTGAGAAGTTGCAGCAATGCTTGAAACTGGCTTGGTAATGATAGAGATACTAGTGACACCCTCAGTAACTGTTTCAACTGCAGTGAAAACAGCTGGGTCTATTCCTGTTCCCTCACTAGGCGCAGGTGAAATAGAAGCAGCTGGCTCAACCCCTGTTGAAAGGATTGCTGTGCTTGGAGCAACAGTGGCAAACGAATGGCCCAAAGTCGTGATATCGCCAATAGATTCCTCAGCTATGGTCTCATATGGAATAGAAAAGTTGGGCTCAAAGATTGAAGTGGCCGTGGTCACAAAAGAAACGGCAGATGTAGCTGTGTCCGTGACAGAAACTGCATTGTGACCCGATTTTGATTGAGAGTAGCTGGTGGAGAAGGAAGACAAAGAAAGCAAACTTGGTGAGCTAAAAATGACAGTGGGCGTTGGCAAAATTGAGCTGAACAAGCTGTGAGACACCTCAGCAGAAATTGTTAATGGAGACGCATTCACAGTAACCGTGGAGGCGGAGACAGCGTCCACAGTTTTTTCATGAGAGGCGGGAGAGGCTCCTGTGGGAGTGGGGTTGGCAGTAGCATCTACAGTCACAATAGTTGGTTCAATCACTGTAGTACCAATTGTGACAGTGCTTTCAGCACTTGGGTTCTCCTTCGGGGGCAACTGGGAAGTAGTTCTCACTAGGAAGCTCGTTTCCAAATGAGCAGTCAAATGGACACTCAGAGAGTCCGTAACATATTGGCTAGAGCTCAAGGTGGTGTATTCCACAGTAGTCATGGAGGGACTTGAGACACCAGATGCAGTTATTGCAGCTGTAGAAACAGGCTCAGTCACAAAATGAGCAGTGGACCCTGAAACTAGAGTAACAGGGAGCTGCGTTGCATTTTCAACTACAGTGCTAGAGGCCTCGTTGCTTGACAGAGAAGAAATCAGTACAGTAGTCAATGAAGAGGCAGTACTTGGCTGCAAAGTCTCGGAGCTGAAATGGGCGGTGAGAGCCCCGCCGGCGGCCTCCGAGTGACTACTCGTAACTTTAGAAGCAAAGTGTGCAGTTGAAAGGGTGTTTGTCAAGTCAGAGCTATAATGAGCAGTGGGGTAGACAACAGCTGTCTCAGTGGTGAAATGAGCAGTGTGAATTGCATTGCCCGTCTCTGAGGAGAAGTGTGCAGTTGCGTAGCTGTTTGTCACATCGGAGCTATAGTGAGCAGTGGGGTAGACAATAACGGTCTCAGTTGTGAAATGAGCTGTGGGAATTGTGCTATCAGTCTCTGACGAAAAGTGCGCCGTTGGATAGGCATTTGGGGTTTCCGAGCTAAAGTGAGCAGTAGGGTAGCTGTTTACAGATTCAGTCGCAGAGTGAGCTGTGGGGTTAGTATCACTGCTTGATCCTGTAGCAAAATGTACAGTAGGGTAGTCATTCACGGTCTCAGTAGTGTAGTGTGCGGTCAGAGAAATGCCAACAGAGCCCGATGAATACTGGGCAGTGAGAGAGCTACTGGTAGACTCCTTGGAACTATCAACTGTGATAGAGCTAACAACAGTTTCAGTAGCAAAGTGAGTAATACTATAAACGTTGGCAGTAGAAAGCGGAGAAGAAACAGTCGTGCTGGCAGGAGTCACAGTTTCTGTTGAAGTCACTATTGAGTTAACAACAGTAGGTTGAGTCGAAGCGACGGGTTCAGGAGAAAGGGTGATAAAACTGCAAGCGGTTTCACCGCAAGTTTCCACTACAGTTTCTAGTGGCCCATAGATAGTCTCGTCAGTCGTGATCGCTTTTGTTACAGTCTGGAAATTCCATGTCGTGACTGGAGCGATAGTCAAAGAAACGGTAGACGCGACAGTGGTAGGAAATACCGTGCTCTCTTGAATGCTAACAGTGCTGTGAGGTCCCAGCTCTGTAACAACAGTGTAAGTCGTCAAGTAAGACACTTCAACAGAAGAAGCCGGAACGGTTGTGGGAGAGAGGACAGTAATTGCGGTAGTCGCATTCTGGGATTCAGGAGGCACACCTATGTTAACAGGTCTTTCTATGGTGGATGTCAGTACCTGTGTTACAACTACCACTGAAGTATCCGTGGAGGTTACAGGATCTCTAGTGTAATAAACCGTGTCGGTTACGTAGGACGTAGCAACGACTTGGTGGGTGTTGTAAACAGGCTGCGTGGTAGTCAAAGTAACATGGACAGGAACAGTAATTCCAGAAGTAACTGTTGTTGCAGAAACACCGGATGTGACTGTCGCATAAACGTAGGAAGTTGAGTATGACGTGGCTACCTGAGTCACTGTTGAAAAGATGGGCTTGCTGAAAGTCGAGGTGACAGTGACGGGTACAGTCACTGCTACAGTGGAAATAACAGGGGGTGCATTGAGCGCAGTAGCATAAGCTGTGGATGTGGTGACAACTGTGTAGTGGACAAGTGATGGTGTCACAATAACGGGCACGGAAGTGACAATTGTGGTAGTAGTAGTGGTGGCCCCATACGTGGTCTCAACAGCAGATGTGGTAGTTGCAAAGCTAGTAACAATTTGAGGTGTGACAGTACGCAACTCCGTCGAGGTCACGTAGAACGGCTTGGTTATAATAGCCGTGCTGGTTGCTGGAAGAGTGACAGTGGAGTAAAAGGTTTGCTCACCGTAAATTGTTCTTTCAGTAGCAGTCACCAATTTTGTGTAAGTAGAAGTGATAATGTGCGACTCTGTGTAATGAGACGTGGAGTATGCCGTAGAGGTTTGATCACTAGACGTGGCAGGCTGCTCAACAGTTGCAGTGACCACGGAATATGACGTATGTGTATCGTACTCCGTAGTGTAACGAGGCTGTGTGAAAGTAGAAGTGACAACATAGTGAAATGTGGAGACTGATGTTTGCGTGGATAGAGTGTTAGACACAGTCTTGTACTCTGTGGTAGTGGAATAACCTGTAGAAACAGCATAGTGTGTAGTGTAGCGTGGTTTGGTATGGGTAGCAGTTACAACCGTAGCAGTGGTCAGTGTAGAGTTAACCGTTGTCGCTGTTCCTCCGTAGGTCATTGTCTGATAAGAAGTGACCGTGGAGTATGACGTGTAGGGAGTAGACACACTAGGTGTGGACGTGACAGTGTAGGAGGAAGTGTAGACTGACTCTGAGATGGAACTAACAATAGAAGGCGTAACAGTTTGGAAAACAGTGGCAGTGGAGTATCCCACAGAAGTCTGGTAGACAGTTTCATACCGTGGCTTCGTGTAAGTAGATGTAACATAAGTAGGCTTTGTAATCAAAGAAACTACTGTACTCACAGCTGTTCTCGCAGTATTTGTCACAAATTGAGTCTCAGTCGAGTATGTTGTGTATCTGACGTACTCTGTAGTGTAGCGAGGCTCTGATACTGTCGAGTGAACCGTGACAGGCACAGTTGTGGTGTAAGTGGCATTGACCAGTGATGTCTGAGTAAATGTTGCATTGCCACTAGTGACAGTAACGTTTTGATATTCTGTTTGGAAAAACGTAGAAACAGAAGGAGTAGCACTAGGCTGAGCTAATGTTGTGTAAGCTGTGTCTGTGAGGTAAGACGTGTGGGGAACATACAACGTAGTGTAGCGAGGTTGCGTGTAATGAGACGTGTAAGTGTATGGCTTTGTGATAGTAGAAGTAGCCGTCACAGATTGACCACCGTCGTAGGTCGTCACAACAGATAAGAACGTAGAGAAAGACGTATGTGTTTCTGTCTTTGTATAAAGAGCAGGAACAGTTCTGGTGACTTGGATAGTGACAGGGATAGTAGTGACATTGACAAAAGGCATTGTTGAATTTCCAAATCCAGTAGAGGTAGGCTTTGCAGGTCTGGCATCAGAAGCTTCAATACCAGCGGTATCCATACCCAAGTTGGATGTTGTCGTGTTGCCCCAGGAAGTGGCCCATGGAATGGAAGTAATAGTAGAGTTGCTCAATGTTGATAATAGAGAAGTCACTGAAGCGTTTGAGAAAGTCGCCACGGTACTGTTCGCCCAGTTCACAGCCGATGTTGGGAAAGCATTAGTAACAGTAGCATTTTGAACAGATGTAACAACTGTGACATTAGACCAAGACATGCTAGTAGTATTTGCAAAAGTCGGCAGACTTCCTGCTACTGTTGCATTGATAGCACTAGTTCCAGCTGTCGTTACGTTGCTCCATCCAGTGATGGTGATTTTGGAGCTTGGCCAAGTCGTAGCATAAGAAGAAACAGTCAGATCTGTAGTAGCATTGGGACTCAGTGTGAGTGGAGTAACACTGGAATTCCAGCTATTGAAAGTAGACTGCGTAGACCAATTAACATTAGAAGTAGTAGTAATGTTGGTGAACGGCGTTGGAGTTGGCGTAACAGTGTAGCTCACCAAGTAGGAAGTGTTCCAGAAACTGCTTGTGTTCAAATATGACGCAGTACTAGTATAGTTGGCAAAAGCAGTTGCAGAAGGAACGGTAGCATTGGAGAACGAAGCAATAGTATCCCCAGAAGGTGTGGAGATGGGAGTAACTTTTGCATTCCACCAAGAGGGCAATGTAGTTTCGTTAATGAAAGTAATAGAGCTCGTGTAAAAAGGTTGGCTGGTATTGCTAAAGCTACCTCCTGTTTGTTCAGAGTTATTCTTCCAGTTAGGGCCAGATGTGCTATTGTGGTACACTGTACTGAACGGTGGCAAGACAGTAGTCAGGTATTGTGTTGTGGTAGTAACGGTATCATTTCCGTACTTGGGTGTGGCAGTCTCAATTGGAGTAGTTCCATTTGAAAAAGTGTAAGTAGGGACAAGAAGACTGGCATCTTCTCCAGATTTGGAAGAAGTGGCATTAACCCAAAGTGTCACAGTACTCAAAGGCTTTGGCACAGCCGAAGAGTCTTGAATCGATGCGATAGTGTCAGTGCGCGCAGGTACAGGCACGCCATCAGAACCTGAAGGCATATCAATACCTGACGAAAACACGGAAGACAAAGCACTGGTAGAAGCAGCCTCGGGAATCTGCTGCTGAGAAGAAGACAAAACAACAGGGCCTGGGCCAGTCTCCAGAGACAATACCTTTGTACTACTTCCTTCTAGGGTCACATTGGACCAAGACTTCGTAAAGGCAGTGCTTTCAGGAGAAATAGCAGGTGATGTGCTTCCAATGCGACTAGAGTTCCAAAACGACAAAGGAAGTGAGGTCAGATTAGAAATAGGTAGAGAGATGTAAGACGAGGTAGACGTCTGGGTCACTGGTGCGGTAGTAACATTGGAAAATATAACGTTTGAAGGGGTCCACAAAGCAGTAGTGTTGGGAAGCAAAGCCGTAGTGGCCAGCAAACTCGTAGGGAGTGCAGTTGAGTTAAAAAAGGAAGAGTTGATAGTAGTTGGCCAGATTGACGAAACGTTGGCAGATGTCCAATGAGCTGTGTGCATATAAGCGGTGGTAGCATTAGGAACTGACGTAGTAGAGCTATTATGAACGGAAATCCAAACAGTGCTTGTAAGATCCCCGCTAGGAGCAGGCAATGTTTCATTGGCAGGCTTGTGGTGAGAAACGTAAACGGTTTTGTATGACGCAACGGAGGTCAAAATGGTGCTTGTAGTATCTCCTGTCTCAACAGAAGTAAGGTTAAGAGCACTACTGGTGGGCCTGATTTTTCCAGTAGATGTAGAATTGCTAGTGCGAATAGAGACAAACACAGTACTAGTCAAGTCTCCTAACGTACTGGAAGAGTTGGTTGCAGGAGTGGGTGTACTCAAGAAGTGGCTACTGAGAGTAGCAGCACTAGAAGCAGATGTGACGTTGCTAGTTTTGATAGAAACCAGAATTGTACTAGTCACATTTCCAGCATCAGAAGGATGAGATCTGGTGACGGAGCTAAAGATAGGAACAGACTTGTGAATAGTACTGGTTATATCACCACTTTCAACAGATGATGGAGAAATAGAAGCAGACGTCCAAGTGCTAAGACTTGGAATGTGAGAACTAAGAACACTTGAGGTAGGCGCAATACTCTGGCTAGAAATACTAGAGGAAGAGCTGTTGCGTTTGATGGAAACAATAATGGTGCTGGTCATGTCTCCAGTCGACTCAGACTCTAAAGCGGAAGAAGAACTCACAGCACCAGTGAGATTCGACGCGTGCGTAGCAACCACAGCCTGAGTCAAACTACTGGAAGTAGTGGAGGTACTTGAGAGCTGTGAAGAAGAGGTTGAGTTTGCAACAGAGAGAACAGAAGTTTTCTCTGAGCTTGTCAAAGAAGAGGTACTCTCAAGAGAAGGAAGCGCAAAGCTCGTACTAATAGGCACAGTGCTCAAAGGTGAAGTAGACGGCACAGAAAAACTGGAATTTGTCAACAGAGTTAATGAGAACGAGGATGAGCCGGTAGTGGAGGTAGTACTTTCAGAAGAAGATACGCTTGATGAATCTGATGTAGTGGACACCGGAATGCTTTCAAATGAGGTGAGCGTTGGAACAACCAAAATGCTTTCAGATGCAGAAGTAGATGAACCACTCATCTTAACCGTTGGTGTTGTCAAGTTATAGTTGACGCCTGAAAATTGAAGCGGAGCAGACTGTACTGAGGAGTCGTAAGAGTTGGTGCTGAAAGGGGCCGTACCATTAGAAGAAACAGGAGCAGCTGTATAAGTAGCCGTATCTGCATTTTCAATAAACGCACTTAAATGTTAGTACTGTTCCAAATTTTCAAACGCTCGATTCAACTTACTCATTTCCATACTGTCTTGCATTCAAGTGATTGTCGTTATAAGGGGTCGCCTGCAACCCGGGAACGATCGACGCTCCATCATGATATTTTTCGACTGCAGTGTTTGCATTTTGCTGACAATTGACGAGTTGCAATTGAAAAAGAATGGGGAGTACCCATAATTCATTTTTCCATTTGTTCAACATGGTGACAAGCTGAAAAAATATTATTACCGTAAAGAATCAAAAATTAACGAAAGACGAAAAGTGAAAACGAATGTGCCGTAGAATGAATGGAAAAAATAAATAAATAAAATAAAACGAATGACGGACGGAAGAAGAAAAACAAATGAGAGTAAGCACTATTGGGGCTTAACTGTTCATCACTGAACACTTCCAGTTTTTCGAAAGTGTGAAGAGAGTTGATTCAAAAAAAAAAAAAAAAAAAGAATTGAACAAAAGCGACTTCAAAGCTTTCATATATATCCAAAAAATGATCGCGGCAAAGCATATCAACTTTTCGATACACGAAATTTTCAGTTTCGAAAAACACGGCGCTTGTTTGAACTAGCGCCTAAGTTTAATTATTCTGTTTCCATACCAAAACACCAAAACATGAAAAGCTGGGACCAAGCTAGAATGAAAAAAAAAGAAAAGAAAAAAGAATTCAGGAACAGGAATAGTCCAGTTTCGCTTAAAAGTGTTTGGTGTACTCGCGGGAATGAAACACGGTTGCTGTCGTTAGCCGTGGCTGGAAAAAAGAACAATGACAAAACTTGGGCGTGAAATATTAAACTGCGACAGCTGGCTTGAGCTCAAAAAAGTTCGGGGTGAGCATTAAACGACTAGAGATCTAGACCTGGCCTGGGGCATAACTCTTTTTTTAGTTCACAAAACCCCCAGAAACATTAAAACCAATGAAAAAATATTGCAAGTCTCAATACTAATAGGATGTATCATAGTGAGTCAATAGCATACTTCGCTTGTGTCTCTGGAATCCTAAATGTCTGGCATTTTCAAAACTTGTTTTGCGGATATTACAGTCTTAGACGCAGACGCGACACCCGGGTATAATATAATATGAAAACTGTGAAGAACAGAGGGAGTTGTCGAATGCTGACTCTTGACTTTTCCCCAGCAGCTTAGTGGCGGAATAAAATATTGGGTATCGCAGCAAAGCAAGTCTGAATTTCTTGTTTCAATAAGAGTAGTGAAAAAAAAAAAGAGCTAGTCTTTCAGAAGCAAACCCGAAGGATCCAAAACAGACGATCAACGGGGGCAAAACTAGCAGAGAATGTACCACCGGTATCCAAAATTAGTAACAATGAAGTGACAAAATACATTGACTGTTGTCCCGGGCCTAAGTGACAGATATCGCGACGCAACGCGCTGCGATAGGCTCTCTTGATCTTGGTGACGGCGGTTCAAGAAGTGGTTTGGGCAAAGCTTTCGACATAAATCATGCCCTTACCCATGTCTAGTTGTTTTATACACGTCTCGTGAGTACGTGCCTATTATTTATGCCTTATCCTGGCAAAATGACTATCCTGGCTAAGCTGCGTACTGCCTTCCCAGCAAAGTGAAGTGGAAGTTGGCACAAAGTGGACAACCCAACCACTACGGACCGGAGCGGCGCAACTATTTATTATCTATTTATTATCTCCACCTGCTGCTTGGCCGTCTTGCAACGCCTCTACGTCGATAAAGCATCCTGCCTACTGCTTGGAAAGCTATTCCGAAGAACATTTCCTATCCACCAACACCCTGCACGACAATAGAAAAAGTTTGCATTATGTTGTCAGAGCCCGTGAAAGCAGCCGCTCATGAAGCAGCCCAAAAATACGCGCAAAACAAATGCCTCACGCTCGTGAGCTCAGTCAGAGTAGAGGACGATGGAGACTCGGCTTCTTCAAGTTTCAAAAGGGACGGCTCGTTGCCTGGTGCTCAGAAACAGGAAGAAGGAAGTGAGAGCGATGGTGGCGACGATTCTATATTCGATGAGACTACGGACTTTGGTATCGACAAAAACATCGCCCGTGCTGCTTTGACAGCTTTAGGGCCGGAAGGCATGTTTTTTGCTTCTGGTGAAGCAGCAAAGGCTTCCAAGCCTGGCACGCGAAAGAAGAAGGCCCTGGAAGAGATGGACGAAGACGAGCGTTTGCTAGCTTCGGAAGACGCCAAAAAGCTCACTCCACGACAGCGCAGACAACTGCGAAATCGCGTATCAGCAAGACATTTTCGGCTACGCAGAAAGGAATATATTTCGCATCTTGAAAGTCTGGTAGTCAACCTGACTGCCAAAATCAATAGACTGGACAAGGCCTTGAAGGAAAGTCAAGACAGCAACGAGAATCTTGCATCGTCAATTGGACCTGACCAGTCGTACCCTTCACTGGATACCACCACTACTCTTCCAAGCAACGCTAACAGTGTCACTGCTGTTTTTAGTTCCTCAGAAGTGGCGCAGGGTGTGTCAGCAACTGAAGCTTCCAGTCCTGCCGTCTTTGCAACGAATTTTAGTGTTACTACTCAGCAATATTATGGCCGAACTATGCAGCGGGAGCAGTATTCACATCAAGGCTCCATTGCACCTTTGCCACCGCATGTCAACATCCCATCCCCTGAAGAAGTGCCGGGTCAACCTGTACCTCTGATGAGTGCCTCAGTTGCAAGTCAAGGGCAGGTTGCCTTCCAGCAGCACTTGACGCCGTCGCCTCCTTCCATGTCGCCGCCCACAAACAACCTACACGACCAAATGCATCAGCCGTCTTCGAAAGCTTTTAAAAATGGCAAGCTCACTACTCAAAGAGAAGCTGCTGAGTCTATTCGCATGAAAACCAATGTAGCAAACTTGCTCCCTGTTTACCCCGACATCACACCCATGCCCGCAACCACTCAGAGTTTTATGCCCAGCAATTTTGGGGTAGAGCCAGCATTTTACCCATACAATGATGGTGGTTTGGACATGCAAATGGACTTTCAGAACTACAGCCAAGTTCCCCTGGACAATAGTCAAGTATGGGGACTTGATAACGGAGGATCCGACGGTGTCATTCGAGTCCCTAATGCCCAGATATACAAATCGATTGTTCCTTCATTGGAGCAGCAGCTTGCCAAAAGCGGTTTTAATGCAGACAAACCGGACGAGGTATCGAGCGACTCTGAATCTGAAAATGTTGACGATGTTCCTAGTCTCACTGGTGAGAAAGAGGACGAGTCCCGTCCGGCTTTGCAAGCCAGGGACTCTGTTCTTTCAAACCTTGCAGCAGACGCCATTTTGAAGTCACTGGACTTTCAAAAGTCTCGTCTCAATGTTTAAATGTCTTTTTTTTTTTATTAATGGTTGGCACGAGTTGTTGTTTGTTTTTGTTTTCTGTTTCTATTGCAGTACCATTCTCTGTTTATTCATGTTGTTCTCCATGTTGCCTAGGTTCTTCACAGTCAGTTATTATAGTCGTCATATCTTTCATTGTTTCTTTTCCAATATATTTATACTCTTATCAGTGATCTTGAACAGTCCTTCTCAAGGCAAGGCGCTGACTCCATGTGTCACGTGACTACAATATAGGCTGAACTTTTTGTACTTTTTTGTACTAGCCATCATGGTGTCCACGAACTGTGCTGTTTGGCGGGACTTTCTGTTCCACTGAGTCCCCGGTGCCTTGGCACATCTTTCCGGCCATCTTCCGTGCATCTACATCTATCGCCGAGACGGGCCTTGAAATCGGGTTTGGCGGTCGCAGCCAAAAAGCCCGTCAAACCAGGCGCCGGTCCCAACCTTCTGGAATTTTCCACAAACACAAATCCAGGTTTTGGACTCCATCAATAAAATAACGAGTGCCCAGGGAAACTTTGATTCTTCGATAGCCTTCTTTATTTTCCACTCCAACTTTTTCCCTTCCTCTTTTTCACCTTTTTTTTTACACCCTTTCTTTGAACCAAAAGAAAACCAACAAAAAAAGCATATCGCCATGTCCAACGACGCTGAGGTTTTCAAGCAACAAGGCAACGAGCTTTACAAGGCCGGATCTTACAAGGAGGCTGTCGAAGCCTACACCAAGGCCATCAACTCGGATCCGGAAAACTCCATCTACTACGGAAACCGTAGTATGGCGCTTATGCAGACGAGAGAGTACGATGCCGCTCTCAGAGATACCCTCGAATCTGCCCGCCTGGCCCCCGGAAATCCCAAGACTCTAAACCGTTTGGGAAAGCTTTACACTTCCTTGGGCAGATTTCAAGAAGCCAACAACACATTTTCTGAGATCGCTCAGCTCGAAGCTTCAGGTGTCACTGGCATCCCGCCTTCATACAAGGAGGACGCATTCAAGGCTCAGGACATGGCCCAGAATTTTGTTCGCGCCGAGAACCTTTTACAACAGATTGAGACCCTTAGCTCAAGCGGCCCTGGCAACGACGATAGCAGCAGTAACATTCTTCACATTTTGAAAGAGATCAAAGACCTGGCCATGCGCAGTTTACATTCACTAGAGGCTGCCCAGCGATACTTGGATTCTTCCATTGGCGTTCCCGTCAAGTGGCAAGTGCTGCGCGGTACTATCCTGCTTTATGCCAAGAGAGAAGACGAGGCTACCTCTCTTGTCATGACGCTTTTGAGAAGAGACAATATGAACACAGACGCACTGGTGTTGCGTGCCCAAATCTTATACATGCAGGGTGATAATGACCAGTGTGTCAAACACTGCGTCATGGCTCTTCAGTTTGATCCCGACTACACACGCGCCAGAAAGCTCATGCGCTTGGCCAAGGAAATTGAAAAGAAGAAGCAGGCTGGTAACACCGCCTTCAAGAGTGGCAGTCTAGCAGAGGCCAAGGCCGCCTACACTGAGGCTCTGCACATGGACATTACCAATCGATTCACCAACTCTAGACTTTTGTCTAACCGTGCTACTGTTTACCTCAAGCTTGGTGACAACGAGAGTGCCCTGGCTGACTGCGATGCTGCTTTGGAGCTTGATCCCTCCTTTGTCAAGGTCAAGAAGACTCGCGCCCGTACCCTTGGTCAGCTCAAGCGCTGGGAAGATGCCGTCAACGAGCTCAAGTCTGCCCTTGAGATGGCTCCTGAAGATAATGCATTGAGAAAGGAGATTAAGGACGCAGAACTTGAGGTCAAGAAGGCACAGCGCAAGGACTACTACGAGATTCTTGGTGTCGACAAGAACGCCACAGACACAGAGCTCAAGAAGGCCTACAGGAAAAAGGCACTTATTTTCCACCCCGACAAGAATCCTGACAACCCTGATGCTGCTGAGAAGTTTAAGGACGTTGGTGAGGCTTTTGAAGTCCTTTCCGATTCGCAAAAACGTGCCCGCTACGACAGTGGAGTCGACTTGCAGGACCCTTCCGACATGTTTGGAGGAATGGGCGGCATGGGCGGCATGGGTGGCATGGGTGGCATGCATGGTGGCATGGGCGGCATGGGCGGCATCGACCCCGAAGTTCTCTTCCAAATGTTTGGCGGCGGCATGGGTGGCATGGGCGGCATGGGCGGTGGCATGGGCGGTGGTATGCCTGGCGGCTTTCGATAAATGCCTGTCCAACGCTTTCAAAAGTTCCCTCCGTACCCTCTACTATTCCCTCCATTCACTACATACCTGTCATTTTTTCAGCGTGGCTCTCTCTCACACTCATCTAGCCCGCTAGCACGCTATATCCTGTCACGATCTAGATCCATATTCGTTCTTATTTAAAAAAGACTTGTACATTATACGAAATGATTTATGTCAAATTTTTTGAACTTTCTACAAACTGCCATTTGTTTCTACTATCAAGTTCAAAGACATGTCGAATAGGCTACCACTTACGTGCGCTTTTCCGAATATCGCTCATAGCCATTCAATCGATATATTTTTCTGTTTCATAAACATTTGTCTTTGTTCAAGTACTCTTCTCAAAAACCCACCAGCAATAATCTTCACTGTTTGTTCTGTACCATCACCGTTTATGGCCCGAGGCTTTGAAGTTGGAAGAAATCAACGCAGTGTTACTAATAGATGAGTAATCTGATAATTTAAGATCACGTGGCTGATCTAGAAAGGAAACGCGCCTTATTCAATTTCGGGGCTACTTTCTTCAGTACTTGTCGCGACTTCGCATCTTGCAACTATGGACAGCAACGTCAGACGAGCCTTCTTACAATGCATCATTGCCCGGCGGTCGCTCACTGAGAGCGAAGCTAAGGGCATCCTTCTCGACCTCGTTGCCCTTGAAACGCCCGAGGAGGCCCAGGGCAGCCAAGACCAGACCGATCCCAGCGTACGCGAGTACGTGGACGCTTGCAACGCGTCGCTCGTCGATTTCGAACTCGAAATCAAGACAACGCGTGACCAGGAGACGGGCGCGACGGTTCTGACGTTTGTTAACCTGCACTCAACGCCCTCGACGATGCCGGCAACGCTGCTGAGCAGTACAGACATTTTGTTCATGCGCAACATTATTGACCAAATCTACGGCAAGAACCAAGAGGGCGGTGAGCCCAACAGCCGGTTCTACGTCACAGCGGCCGAAGCCACGACTGACGTTTACCCAAAGGACCGCAAGGACCGGCCCATCCTGGGGCGCACGCAAGTCATTGAGAAACTCAACACGCTCGTGGATCTCGGGTGGCTCTTGAAACACTCTGCCGGTGAGGACCAGTACGCGCTGTCGAACCGCGCCTTGTCGGAGCTGGGGCAGTACATTTTTGACAACTACGAGTCGGCGGCGCGATGTGCCATGTGCAAGGAGCTGTTCCGGGTCGGGTATGCGTGCACGTGTGGCAACACGTTTATTCACCCGAGCTGCAAGACCTCGTATATCGACTACAAGGGGGAAACTTGCTCGGCCTGTGGAACGAGTATGGACGGCATGCAGCGCGTCACGTTCTAAGCTGTCTCTGGCTCCACCCAAATTATTTATTGACCAAAACTTTTGCTTGCATGTTGGAAGCCCGGCAGTCTCTTGCTGCTGGAGTCTTAAGCGGCATACTCCAGTACATTCAAAAAAAGATATCATGGATATCATGGATATCATGCTCCCTCTATGTAGTAATTTGTTGTTTATTTCGTTTTGATATACAATCCCTGTTGAAACACTGGAAGCGCCGGTGGTTTTTGAATTTCGCATAAATCTGGATCCTCTTCGGGTTTGCACAAAGTTTTGTTCCATCGTGTGCGTACTTGCATTAACTCGACAGCAGAAAAGAAGTTTGGTTTTCCGGCTATTCCTTCTCTTGTATTGATTGCAACAAGTTTGGATTAGAAATTCGTGATCCAGCATTTACTTGCCTCCGCAGCGTTTGAAACAGGAAATCTACTTCATACTGGCAGACCAATTACACTTGGACCGCAAACATCCACGCCAGGATCGTCGTTAAACACTAGTTTAATTTATTTCAGTTTCAACGGGTCAACGCAAAGCGTTCACTGAATCAAACCTCATAGTCCTGAGTAAATGTCTAAAAACATGCGAGTGGCAATCATCTCCCTCAAAAGAAGTGGTACACAACAAAACCACTAATGTAATTTTTTTTCTTTCAACTCATTCAGTAAACTTGCTTGCAACAAGTTAAAATATTATCTCTGTCTCAATCATTGTCTTGATCTTACAGGGCGTTCCGTGATTGAAGGTGATTGTTTATTCAAGTGTTCCCAGAGATCATCGATTGTCCGTGATGTGCACGTGATGAGAAAAAGAAATGTTAAATGCGCTTACCAGAGAGCGCCAACCTGAACGACCAAGCGCTGCCAGTCTTTTGCTCAAAATAGGTCCAAAGTGCAATTACTTAACTACCTTGCTGCTTTAGACATTGGTGGAACATCTAAGATTAGTTCAAGGTCAAGTGGCCTTTTTTGTCGTTTGTGGGGACCCATTGTTCTGTTCACCGTCTGTACGGGAAGTCCAAGTGGTACGGCTGAGGGCCCACACTGCGCGCACTAGCAGGACAAGCAACGCATGCACGCAGTGGAACGGTAAGAAAGAACGGGCCATTGGAATTTACGGCGATGCCGTTATATCTTTTGCAATGCCACAGCAGTGTTTGGATCGATAGTTGAGTTCCGGTTTGTGCTTGGATCAGTGTACTTACTCTGGTTGTGTTCTGCTTCGACCTGCGAGTGCACAGCTGCAGTGGAGTGGATTCTTGTCATGATGAACTCGATAATTATTCAAGAACAATTGAAAGTAATTAATTAGATAGCTCGGCGTATGAGCTCAAACTGTTTCACTAGGTTCACTGAATTATAACTGTCAGTTGTCGTAATCCAAGCGCTGCGACTTGACAATGGAATCAAGTCTGGCGTTGTTGCGAGCGTCATCAAATGGCGTCTGCTTGTCTGAGACACTGGCAAAAAGTCTCCAGCGAACTTAATTGGTATTATTTTTCTGAAATTCGGTGTAGACTGAAATAGAGTGCAAGTAATTTGGCGGTACTTGCTTGCTGCAATTGGAATCCCGGCGTCGAAATGGTCGGGCCCGTTGGACTTGTGCACTGCGTGTAGCCCCACAGTGGCAGACATGGTGCCCAAGCCCGCTTGTACCGGCTTCGCGTAGTGTGGGGAAGCACTCCAAACTGCCTTTGAAATCACGGCCGTTTACGCTTTTTGAGTTCTTTGGCATGGTCCAAACAAGGCATTTGGCTTGTGAGTCGGCGAATCAAAGCAACTTTAATGACTTCCGCAACGGGAACTGCCTTGACCAAGTCTGACCAAGTCGGTCCTGGTGGTTACAAAAAAGTTCACAAAACTGCAAACCAGGCTGGGGATTTGGTGATGATGCAGCGTGCTTGGTTGTAAACGTATGGGGAGTCCGTACATGACGCGTGTTTCCAGCACCAGCAGCAGCAACATGGCGGCAGCAGGCCAGCAGCACCCTGGCACTATGGGACCCAAGCAGCAACAAGCCCGCGACATTGTTCAAGTCCAGAGCCATGGCCAGCAGGACCTTCCATCAGCGTGAACTAACCTGTCTAGAACTAACCACGGAAGAAGCAGAAATATAAAAAGAAAAAATAAACTGTAAACCGGCATGGACGCCATCTGTGCCTGGTTACAGCTGATTCCATGCACCTTTTCCGCCAGACACCGCACTCCGAACCAAATCACACATGGGCAGCAGCACATTGCGGGCCCATCTGGAGCGCAGTTAGTGCCCGCGCTGGTACCACACTGGAATTCCCGTTTTTATACTTAAGCAACCGCTGTTCCCTGGTTCATGAATCTCTAGCAAAACTTGCCAATATCGAACCTCTGGTGTATTTAAAAATACCAATTGTTCTATTTCTTCTTTCCTTCTTTTAACTTGCGATTTATACCTTTTAGCTAGTGATCTGAACGCATCAACTAGCAATCATTGAGTCCAGATCATGGATCATCGCACTCCCGAGCCATTCCCCAGCCTGGCTAACTCAGCTACCCGTCTAGCAAGCAAGTATGCGCTCAATTCAAAAAACGTCGTGTCCTCCGCCTACTGGAAGGTGCCCGACGCAAAATCGCATCTGACTTCGGTCGCTTGTCACGATGAGGACCCTTTGGTAGCAGTTGCGTCGGGCTCGCGCGACTCAAACCTGTTCATTTACGAGGCAAACGCTCCCCAAGACGACCGCTACATACCCAACACAAACGACGGATACCACATCTACCCTACTTCTCTGGGAAACGACGAAGAGGGCCATTACAGTACATCGCGACTTGGTCGATCTGGAGGCCACAAGCGGTCGGTCTCTGAAGGCACTGGTCTCACTGCTGCGAAAAAGTTTGAAAAGCATGCCTCGCCAGTCCTCACACACCACCAGACCATCTCTCTAGGTGGGATCCACTCAATGGCCTGGGTCAGTTCCAGGAACAAGCTCGGGTCACATGGAAATATCCTTGCTACAGGCCACAACTCGGGCCTTGTCCATCTCGTTTTACTGCCCGACCCTTATGCCAACAACGGGCCAGCCGAGATTGTACACCGGTTTAACCATGCCCGGCACCTTTCCTCGGACAAGGTCGTATCGTCCAGAATTCGCACACTCAATCTCACCACTCCTGAATGGACCTGCTGTTCCGGTACCTGCCTCATGTCGCTTTTTAGTGAGCACATTTTCATGTGGGACCCCAATCGGGCCGACAAGCCCATGGTCGTTCAACGAGCCCGCCGCACTAGGTCGTTCAACCTCTCTCCGTTGAGAAACGGAATAGTCTCGCTGGCGACGGACCGCGGTGTCTCTATTATGGACATCCGGTACAAGAGTCCGGTCATTCTGGCCCCACCCAACAGCAACGAAGGGCTGGTCTCGTTGGCGAAATGGTCTTCTTTGGACGAAAACCGGTTAGCGTCTGTCCATGACCAAACAACAATCAAGGTGTGGGACATTCGCACAGGCTCGCCTCTAGTGACACTGGACGGTCATTACGACAAGATCAACGCAATTGAGTGGTCCAAGGCTTCTGCAAACGAGTTCTACTCCGCCTCGTCGGACGGCACCATTCGCATCTGGGATATCAACAAGTATACCGACGCGCAGTCAAGCACCAGCAACACCAATACATCCAGCTCGCCATCGTCTTCTTCAGAAGAGACTCCAGCGGTCCGGCTCAGACGGCACCGCCGTGCATGCAGCGAAGCCGACACCTCGCTGGAGTGGCTCCCGTCCCAGAAGTGGCGCCTGTATCGACAGCGCCTTGCCCGTGAAAACAGCATCCCGTCCTACAACTACTTTTTGGACAACCAGAACCCGCAGTCCCCCTGTACGACCATCTTTAGCAACAACAAGGAGTTTATTGGCCTTTCCAACGTCAACATGCCTGTGCACAGCGGCGTGGGCGCCCACACCAAACCGCACCTTGTGTCTATCGACAATAACGGGTTCTTTGGCATCCACACCAAGATCGCGCCCGAGGCCCTACTCCCAGCCGACACCAGCAACGTTCAAGAAGAGCTCGAAATGGAAATCAACTCGCTATGCCAAAGCCCAATTGCCAAGGATGCGGGCAAGCTGCGGTCCCGCACAAGCCAAGACTCGCTGGCGTCCAAGTCCAGCAGCTCTGCCGGCGGCGAGTCACCGTCGCTTGACGCGGAAATGGAGGACTCGCGCTCCGAAACGTCTTCCTCCGCGTCCTCTTCCGCACCCGCGTCGCCCAGGTCCAACCCCCGGCGGGACAGCGCCGAGGACGAGCGAAGCGTGCACATCTTCCGCGAGCACTCACCGACCTCGCGCCACCACCACGTTGCTGCTGCGGTGGGCAAGACCAGGCCGCTGCTCGTGAACAAGAAGCTGCCGGAACTGCCTTTCTCGCTGGATTCGCTAAGACTAGATATCATGAATGACGGTGCGGAAAACTGTCCGGTTTAATCTGGTTGATTAGTGTGCGTTTTTTTCTTTCTTGTCTGCGTTTTTGTGTTGTTGTTTTATCTGTTCACGGGTTCGTTAGTTGTTGAGTCTGGTCCAGCGTTTGCTTCAGGTGTTGTGATATTTGCTTCTTTTTTATTCTGTCATCTTTCTGTCTTTTTTTTTTTTAATCCTTTTTTTTATTAATCATTTATAGTATCCAATAGTTAGTTCAATATATTTCGTGATCTCCGTCCATTTCTTCTTTTTTTCTTCTTCCAATTCTTTAAAAGCTTCTTGCCACCGACTCGTACTGGGGCGAGGTGCTCTCGTACTCCTTGAGAAAGAGCGTCTGCCTGTTTTCGACCATGAACCGCAAGCAGTCCTCGAGGTGCTGGCGGAGCACCGCAATGCTCTGCTGGTCCATGTTGGTCTGGGCAATAAGGGCTGGGAATGAAACAAACAGGCGCAGAAGATGCTCAGGACCGTAGATTTCGCTCACGTTGAGATCGCTGTACTTTTTCTTAATGGCGAGGTATTGCTGACGCTCGAACCGGTAGAGGAGGATGTTGCCCAAGGCGCGGTCAAAGTAGAGCTTAATGCCGGACATGACCTCGTCAAAGATCTCGCCTTCAGGGCCCGTAGTAGAAATCACTGGAGTTGCCGTCGTTGTCGAAGTTGAACTGTTGCTGTTGCTGTTGGTGGTGGCCGAAGCAGGCGACTCCTCCTTTTTCGTCTTGGCCACCGAGTCGCGGTACATCTTGAGCATGTCGACGACGGTGATTTCGCGTGGAAGAGGCACCACCATGTGTTCCTTGGTGACGTACTCCCAGTCGTCGACCAGTTGCGCCTTGAGCTGCTCAGGCACCGTCAAGCTCACCTCTGGTTTGCGTATGAAATCTTCTTCCTATAAAAAGCACGCGCATTTGTTAGCTCTGATTGACAATCGATATTGCGCACTGAAAGCGCAGCAAAAACTTACCTTTTCTAAATCCAATTCAACACCGCGCCCTCGCTTGTTGGCGCGCCCGTGTCCGTCGTCCTTGAATCCGCTTTCCCGTCGCTTCAGGCTTCCGTCTGCGTGGTCCGCTGCTGCCGCCGATGACGACTTTTTCTTATTGGCTGCTGCCAATGCCATTTGCTTCAGCTCCTTTTGAGTTCTCAGGTTCTCCTCGTTCCATGCCAGGACTCGCTCGTCGGAAACCCACTCGTCCCAAGTCGACTTCCATCCCTTGTAGTGAATATAGTACCCAACCTTGTCTTCCAGTTCTTCTGGCATGTCTGGTGGGACCTCGCCGTAGCCATCCACTTTTGATTCGGCGTCGGCGTCGCCAGCTGCAATTGCCGCTGCTGTGGCTTCTGCCACGGGTTTTGTGTATGCGGTCTTGGTGTCCGGGTCATAGATAAGCAGCGTCTTAGCTTCGTAGAGCATGGGGCCATGGAATGCCAGGCACTTCTGTGGAAATGTAGGTACCGTCATGATGGAGTATCACAAAGTGTCTTGTAAAAGGTAAACGGTAAGGTGGTAGCAGTGGTTATGGTTTTTTGTCGATTTGCTGGAAGGGAAAAAAAAAAAATACGCGTCTGAATGGCAAAAAATGCGACAAATTTGGGTAGAGACGCGTTCTCGTTCGTGTAGCAACAATTCCTCAACTTCAAAAAGTGCAATTCTGCAGCTAGACGTGTTTGAAGATGATATGTAGTTGTATTTGTCTTGGTTCCAGTGCAAAGTGGCAATCGTGCAATTGTTGGTTAGGAAAATATGGAGGTGGAGGTGGAATTCGCTGCATTTTCCCTATTTTTGCCTGAAAAAGTCACAGCCGCACCATATCCAGGGACAACCTCCAGGGACAGCCAGGCCAGGTTTCTTGTTTGACAGCGCAAGTTCATGCTGGAAGGCTTCAAGGTGCTACGGGTTTACAAACGAATTGGTACAATTGGAAAGGAAAAATAAATTAGTCTATGGGAGGAAAAAAGCACTATGCTACATTCCTGGTTCTTTTAATAGGCTGGAAAGTCTCGTTCATGCCTGCCAGGGAATCACCAGCACCGCGTTTGCGAGTTTTGGCGACAATTGCAGTATTGTCCCTGCCAGGGTTCCAGTCGCCCAGAGGCTGCCTGTTGGATTTGAGTCTTTTCGTGGGGGTTTTCTCAGGCGACATGGGGAGCGCCATTGCAGTGTTTGTGTTTTCGACGCTGCGCTTGTTGGTGTGACGCGTTTTTCTGCCAGTTGAGGGTGGCGTAGGAGGCATGTCAAATCCAGGTGCCGTCAGGTCAATAACTGCATCCTTTCTTTGCTTCACAGGTGTAGCAGGTGGCGTAATAAGAGTAGCAGCTGCAGTGGATTTCTTCTTTGGCGCTGCTTTGGCGCCCTTTTTGGCAAAGGAAGTAATGTCTGTCTGAATGGAAAAGAAATCTGGTACGCGCGTCTTGAGATTAGCTACCCACTCGTCACAGTCCGCTTGAATGTGGAAATCGATAATGTCCTTCCAGCTACTGGAGCCGACCTCAGTCTGGTTGACGAAAACGACAATTCCACCGCGCTGCTTGACTGATTTGGCAGCTTGCTTGACAAGCTTTTGTATTCCCACAACCTTCAATGACGTGCCGGCAATGAGCAAAAAATCGGGTTTGGCTCTAAAGTCCGACTGTGTGCACCTTCCAATGAGATCTCCATCGGGGTGCTCTTCTCCATAGAGCACGATATTTGGCTTGAGTCGACCCACGCCAGTGCTCCTTCTATTTCGCCGCAGTCTGTCCTCCTGCACTATCTGGCAGCTTGGGCACTCCGGTGCTGTGCCCTCCTTGCACTCAGCCGAGCTTTCTTCCGTCCAATCGAAAACCGACGAGCAGTGCATGCACTTGAGCTTGTGTATATCGCCATGAAGTTGAATAACATCGAGTTTCTTCCAGTTCTTGGGCGTAATCCCCGTCGAAAGACCCTCGTGTGTCTCAAGACCATCAATGTTTTGTGTGTAGCATCTCAGTAGCCTTTTCTTTTCCTTGAGCAGCTTTAAGAGTTTGTGAATTTGCGTCGAGTGAGCACCCAAGATGCATTCGTGTAGGTAGCTCATAAATGTGAAAAACACTTGAATAGTGTCTGGGCTGGAAAAAAGCACTGCGTCGAACAGGTCTTTGCCTTTGACAACAACGTTAGGGTACTGCTTCTTGACCATGTTGTATAGTCCGTCGTCTGATCTAAAGTCCTAAATAGGTGTTAGTTTTTGCACAAACTGCAATTGCCGTGATACTTACTGGAATTCCTGCGTTGCACGAGACGCCCGCGCCTGTGACCACTAGAATTTTTTTTGACTTGATGAGTTTGAATGCAATATCCTGAAGCCGCGAGTCATCCGCGGTTGAGACTGTGGACCCGCGCTCTATTAATGGAATTGTAACGGTCATTATAATGCAATAACTTTTTAAATACAAATGAAATGCATAAGAGGTAAAGAGAAAAAGAAACAAAATAAATAGGTGAAGCGCAGACTGAACAAAGAGTGAGAATAAAAAATATAAATGGTTTGCAGTATCTATGAAAAGTCGCGACGCGACGCGTGTTAATTAATTTCCTCATTGGGACATATTGTGACAGTGTAAATAGCCGCGCGTCGAAAAACACTTTCTTTTCAACAGGCTTTTTATTACGAGAAAAAAAAAATCAAAAACAATCAATAATTACATCATTTAATAGTACGGGCAGAGATACTTGGCGAGTCAAAAGCTTCGTACTCCTGTTCCAAAAGGCTGCGCGTGACTTGGTCTCGCGTCGTATCCTGCATGATGGGCCGGTACTCCATGGCGGGCTGGACCGTGATGACGGGATAATTAAAATCACCATAAAGGAACGAGCGCGCCACTTTGTAGAGCTTGTCATCTTCAATCATTTCCTCTTCGGACATGGCAAAATCCTGCGTGTTTTCCAAATTGGACTCGGCGTCACTTGATAGAAGTGAGTCGCTGGAACCCGCAGCTGCCTGGCTCGAGCCCACTGAGCCAACTCCGCCATAAGCCCGGTAGTTGTCCTGCTGCTGGATTAGGGACTTTGTCTCTTGCGTGTTTATTGGAGCGTAGTTTTCTCGCACGTTGCTAAATTCACTGCTGCTGCCTTGTTGTGGTAGCCAGTACTTTGATGCGCCGCCGGCCTTGTACCTCATGCCATGCGCTAACCGTGCCCCCCGCGACGTAGACTCTGGGTGCTCCAGGACTGTTTCAATAGAGTTAAACTCTCTGTAATTGTAATTGGAACCGTAAAACGTCGTTTTGAAGTCAATTACGAGATCCATGATTCCAAATGTGTCGCGAATGGCATACGTCATGGGCAGGCGTGCATAGCCCATCAGACCGTACGACTCAAAGTCCTTGTAAGTAAAAGCGTGCCAGTGACCAATGGCAAATCCGAGCATTTCAATGCACATGAGCGTGTTTTGAATGGCAGTAGCAATGTTGTCCGGTGTATAGTACCCCACGTCGTGGATGAAACCGGTAAGCACCAGAATAGCAAGAAGAACACCCTGCCAATATGAAAAGAAAATGATGGCTTTGATGCAAAGAAATTTTGGGAGCGGCCGGTAGGGTTTGAGATCGTCAAGCAGGCAGTACCAGAAAAGGGCGAGACAGTATAATGATACCGATATACTAACGTTGTAAATGATTCCCAGCCACATGTATCCCGACGTAAGTCCCATGTAGTGCTCTTTATAAGTGCCTGTCGCTTTCATAATGATGATTGAAAGGCAAAGTATGGGCTTGAGCCATACGTACTGTAGAATGCCGCGCTTGATTGACAAAAAAGTGTAAGGGTCGCTAATGTCGACTTTTGGGAACACATTGTTGAAAGGAAATGGGTGGTTTTTTGGCGCTCGACCCATTGTCATGATTACCACATTGCGTTCACCGCCTAGTATGTTTGTAAGTAGCGTGAAGAAGGTGTAAATGACGACGGCTTCGTATATTTCCTGGAACGGCGCCACTATTGCGCTACCGCGTTCTGACGTCAAGCCAAGCCAGCTGGAAAGAGCGTACAGCGGCAAAAGCAATTGAATCCGCACAATCAACCGCTGGTCGGCCGGCTTGCTGTAGTGTTTGAAGTGCTTGTAAATGGAGGTGCATGAAATCACGACCGAGGCCAGAGCACAGAAGCCGGCAAACTTTTTTATCGACCTAAAGCAGTACTTGTCAGCCACCACTCGTGCTACTTGTCAAAGTAGTTGCAACATACCCTGGTATCTGGACATTCTCCAGTATCGTCGGCCCACTCTCGTTAATATCCATTTTGTGCTCGCCAATGCGCCTTGGACGAGAGAAGGAACGGGGGCAAAATTTGAGCAAGAAACAAAAAAAAAAAAGTCAATTGGGAGAACTCAACGGACCCAACTCCAAGGCGCGCTATTACAGGCAGCCAAATCAAACGAAAGACAGTGTTGAACGACCTGGTTCGCCTGAAGCTGTGATATTTATTTTTGCCGAGTATTTGAAGTAGCTGGAAATTCTGGAGGGCTTCCATCTCGCGTTAGAAATGCCGCGCTGTTGCGAATCCCGGGCTATCCGAGCTCCTTGTACGGCACACGACAATCAAGTCACGGAGCGCGGCCCGCGTCCCGTCTAAACTAAAGCGAAAGAAATATCAATGATAATAAAAACAAACATAACTAGCACGACAACAAAAATAATTGTTCAATTCCTTTCATAGAATGGAAGGATAAAAAAAATATGGTCTCTGGCGGGATCGAACCGCCGATCCTCGCGTTAACTACAGAGGAGTTGTTATTAGCACGATGCCTTAACCAACTGGGCCAAGAGACCAACTTCGAAATTGTTGAGAATCAAGCCTGAGGGGTCGGAAATAAGGCGAGATCTCAATTGACTCGGACTAAAAGGATAGAAAGCCGAGATAATAATCGAGAAGGTTGTTTATTGTAAAAGAGGGACAAGCATATGGAAGGAGAGTTTCTGACGAGGGCTTGCCCGCAAGCCCGAGGTTCACGACTTCAAGGTATGGAGGGCTAGGCCCGACCAAGAAACCTTAGAAGAAGGACCAAAGGTTTGACTATTAATCAAGCTGAAATGTAGCGTTAAAAAAAAGACCAAATTTATTGATAACCTTTGAACCTCAAGGGGATCAAAGGGATATTTATACTTATAAAAATAATCATAAAAAACTTGAAACGAAAATCAAACAAACTCTTGAAGAAGGAATCATAACTCAAATCTCGTAAAGTAACTCAAGAAGGATCTTTAAGAAAACAATCCAAGAATCACGTAACTTGATGAGTAAGAATCACTAAGCGCTTACTTCATAAATGAAGACGCTTATAATAAATACCAAGCCAGAAGGGATCTCAAGCCAGATCCCTAACAGAAATTTGACAAGATTTCACCTAAACTCAATTCTGATTAAGGGCCAAGACGGAGACAAACTAGGTAACTAACAATGCAAAGCAAAAAAAAACACATTCGATTAAAATAGGTATAGAAATAATCTGGTATAAATTGAGTTGCTAAAAAAGTCGGAGTAAAGCATTTGGCAAGGGAAAAAAAAAAAAAAAAAAAAAAAAAAAAAAAAAAACGACCAGGCTCAGTCCTAATCTATATCAAAGTCACCAGATCTTTACTACTTGGTTGCGATATAATTTTTCTTTGGAATAGAGCTGAGTGTGAATATATTTGAGCACAAGTTACAATGGAAACTTGCAAGTATCAGGAAGTCTGACAATGTAGAACAAGGTAGCTTTTATTTGTATGGTTTTCTGTGTTGTTTGCTTTTGTCGGTCGTGGAGTTGTTGGCAATGCCATAAGCATTGCCTTTTTAGGCAGTATTTGAACTCTCAAGTCTATGTATAATTGTCATTACGAAATTTATCAGCTAGGTAGGTTGTTAATATATTTATTATTGTTCATCATGTTATAGCTTATCAGATTTAAAACCCATCTTAAGCCGTTTCTTGTTTCTTGTAGTCCTCAGACTGAAGCTTGCTGTTGGGGTCAAAGTAAGGGCGCTCGCCAATACCAACGGTTCTCACACCAGTGCGCTCGGCAAAACCCACATAGTCAAAGGTGGCCGAGTGGATTGTGCTTCTGTTATCCCAAATGGCCACATCGTTCTTTTCCCACTTGTAGCGGAGCTGGATATCGTGCGAGTTGGAAAGTGTGTTGTGGATGAACTTTCTCACAAGGTCACTCTCGATTGGGGAGAGCTCGTTGATGCGAGTGAACGGCTGGCTGACGGCGTAAAGAGTTTTCCAGCCAGTGACTGGGTTGGTGCGTACAAGAGGGTGGATGGAGAGGAGCTCGTCGCCAACATTCTCGGGGGCACCACGGGTTTGCGAATAAAGCTCAAAGTCCTTTTCCTCACCGTGTCTCTTAAAATTGCGCTGGTCGTAGGTCGCCGTAAGGGTCTCCAAAAACGCCTGGAAGCTGGGACTGAATTTCTCAAGCAAGGCATATCCGTTGGCCCAAAGGGTGTCGCCGCCAGTGGGTGGAAGCTCAGCGAGCTTGAGCGAGGTGTAGTCACTGGGGACGGGCTCAAAGGTAAGGTCAGAGTGCCAGCCCTTGGAGCTCCAATGAGAACGGGGAGGAGGCTTGGAGTAAGACTTGTAAAGTCGGCTGGCAATAAAAGAGACCTCGGGGTCAATAAGGTCGGTCTTGGGATCAATGACACCGCCAGCAGGGGCCGTGGGGTGGATGTGCAAGCCAGAAGTCTCGGGCTTGCCGCTGAGCTTGCCCAAAACGTCTACAAACTCCTTTTGCTCGTCAACAGTAAGGTCCTGGCCCTTGAAGAAGACAACACCGCGCTCAGAGATGGTAATGGCGACGTCCCGCAGCACATTTTCGTCTTTCAAAATGTCCTTGATCTGGACCTCCTTGCTGAACTGCGTACCGAGCAAGGGCGTGTTTTCAGTCTTGTACTGTCCGTACTTTTCGTCAAGAGCTCCGGACAGTTTCAATGGCTTCTGTCGCTTCTCAGGTGGAATATATGAAGGGCCCTCAGTCAAGGTTTCGGCATATGGCGAAGGGCCAGTCAAATGACTGGACTCTCCGGGGAAGGCGCTCTTGTCAAAGACGGCAAACTTGAGTTGGTCGATTGCAGGCATCGTATAAAATGGCTTGAAAGAGGATGTGGAGTTGGTGATGATTGATTGATGCAAGTTATTGACTGGCTATGGGTGGCTTTTATAAAGTATTCAGAAGAATGGTGAGCGTTTGGCAATATCGCTGTCAAATTGCGACCCAGACAGCTTCCAGTGCAGCCCTCGCACAAGTCCGTGGGCGCTCCTCCACAATTTGTGGCTTGGAGCAAGGATCATCACCAATCCCGCTGAGCTTCTCCGCAGAGCCCGCCCCCAAAAATTCCAGCAAACTGCTGTGCCATTGGCCGGTGGCTCGTTTGTCATTGTGCGGAGCCGTGCGTGGATTCGTTTCGAAAGCGCGGGCGTGGATGGCGAAGTTTTGGGCAAGTTGGGAGGTTTGGTTGGCGAGCTCGTCTTGTTCAAGCACGCCATGCCCGGGTCAAGTCTTTTCCGGCACTGCCGTCGAAGCCCGTGACGAAGCGGAGTTTAGAGCGGCGCGTGCAATGGTTTTGCAAGCTCAGTTTGAACACTGCAGCTAACGCGGCCTCTTGTGCTGCTGGCGGTTGGGCTTGGTGCTCGTCGTGGAGCAGAACGCAACAGCAGAACCAGCACTCAATTAGACTCATCAGACTACAATTTGAAGTTGTTTTACAAACAGAACTGCAGTCTATAATTTGAATTGTGTTTTTGCCGTGATTTCAAACGACCTGGAGTCAGTGTTTCTCGTACTGTTGGGCGTATATTGGAATTTGAAGCCACAATGGCCAGTTTGTCACAAGTGTTTCCACAGACACCTCACCAGGAAGCCGCTGGCACTTACTTACAAATCGCCACTTCCGTCAAGCCACCCCTTTTCAGATCTGTCAAGTTGGGCACGCAGTCACGGATACGGCCCAAGCGTTTGCCCGCTAAGCCGCTCATTAGTACTAGCTTGTGGCAATGCAAACGACAGTATTGAAATTGAGGTACTCACATACCAACAGTTCACCTCGTTATAAGACATGCACAAAAGGCGGTAATAACACCTGGAATGCTAATACCGTGTATGCAAGGACTTTTTGTTGGGAACCTGGCCCGAGGTATCAGCCTCACGACGAGATTTCGATTAAATCTAAATAAGAGTTTAGAAAGACGAGGCAATAATTGAGAGGATCATTTTATTGCCTCTATTTTTTATAATTCTTTTGCCGTAATTTAGTATTGTATTTCCTTTTTGCAGCCTTTTTGTCTGGTTCTGGCTTTGACTCGCCATGTGGCCTGTAGGGTGCGTCACAAGTTTCTAAGCAGTATTATATTTACCAAATTAAAAAATGGACAAGTTTTCCCGCAAATACAATTTTGAGTACTTGCTTCTTTGGTGTCTACTGCGTCAAACAGAGTCAACTATCTACGAGCTTTACGTGTTTTCATTGCTGTCAACGGTTCAGTCATTTTTCAACGTTGACATTATATGGCTTTGCAATAGTCTCTGCCTTTGGTCTTCAACAATTGCTATCCCACACTAAATGGGTTTAATCTTGGCCAACTCAGTCTGCACTGCTCTACTTTTGTAGCTCTCACTCCTCTACTGAGAAGAAACTCCAATAAATATCCAAGGCCATGCTACTTATTTGAACCTAGTTCTTGATCCCTGCCTGAACTTGTTTGTACACACGTCCAACAACAAAACGACTTGGACTTCTCATGTCCATCAAAAACCTCAGTATAATACACCAGAGACGTAAGATGATACTTCAACTTAGTTCCAAGACTTCTATAGACCTTTATATAAAGTACGGAATATCAAATCCACTTTTGCATGCTTCAAACAACACTAATAATATACCAAAATCTTTATAAAAACACCTTAATTGCACAAATAAAAATGTTGCTTTGCTAATTAATTAATAATCATCTGTCATCTTTAATCAGCAATTACAAATAGTTTATAAGTAATGATTACCAATAATATTATGTGAGTATTACAAATAATTATCTAAGCAATATTTTATTCATGCAACTAAGGTGTTTTATTAAGGTTTTGGTATAGTTTCGGTATATGACGCTTATATGGTAGCTAAATGACAAGTATATATAAGACTCTTTTTGAACTGCGTCACAAGAATTTTAACCGCCAAACCAAACTAATCAACCAGACAGGAAGATCTCTTTAATTTTCAGTTACTCGGAGTGCAGCAAAAGGATTAAAATGCCAAAGGTTCAAATCATTCATCTAAAGTTTCTAAACATGTAATAAACAAAAAAAAAATGCAGTGCTATATAATATAATTCAAATCATTCATCAATCTACTTCATCACCTTGGTTCATTCTCAAGTCGAGTACATTACCGTGTCTCTGCTGACAATCAGCTTGGTTGTCTCGCCCGGTTGTGCCACCTCCCCAGTCTCAGTACCTGCCGGCTCGACACCCTCGACAATCTCATAAGCAATGCCATTGTTTCTGTACAAGTAGAGCTGGGCAAAGATGATCAGGTCCATGAGCGTTGTTGCAATGCCGCCCACAATGAACGGCATTTCGGCGACAACAAACTTGGCCTTTTCGACGGGGTCAGTGACGGCTTGCCACTCGGTGGCGACGGCGAGGGTGTAGGCGGCGTTGCCGACGAGGACGGCGATGAAGAGGGCCGGGGAGACGCCTTCGGTGGATTTGCGCTCGTAGTTGCGGGAGATTTGGGGGATGCGGGAGACAACGTACAAGGTGTTGGAAGACCAAGAGGCCGTGTTGCCAATGAAATAGCCAAGGGCGGACCAGGAGGCAAGGAGTGGGATAGATTTGGATGCGAGGGACGAGGCGGCACTGGCGACTGTGTTGGTAGGAATGGGCGCACCTTTTGCACCAGTGGGGGCCAGCGTCAAGCCCAGCAAGATCCCGGGGGTCAGCGACGACGACGGTGGCAACGCCGACTGCGGCAGCTCCTGCGTGCGCTCGACCGTCATCTCGCCCTCAAACGTCTTGTTACTGAGCACCTGGTTCTCGCGCTGCACGACCTCGACCGCCAAGTGCGGCCGGCTAATGTAGTACCTGTACTGGAAATACAAAAACGAGTCCGAAAAGAGGAAATACACACCCAGCAGCTTCTGGAACGTCATTTGGTCCGTCAAAAAACAGCCCAGTGTATTCAGCACCGCGCCCACAATCCAGCAGAGCAAAAAGTATTCACTGAACCCAGAGACCTCCTTGGTTCTGTAACAAAGCCAGGACTGGTAGGTGCCGGAAAAGACCCAAACGCCGACCGAGATGTTTTGGACGAGCCAGGAGAGGGCCTTGAGGTCGCCGTAGACGCACGCGCCCGAGACGTAGTGGATCCATTTGACGAGAGCGGTGCCGTCAGCGTCGACCGGCGGGCACGTAAAGGGCATTGTAAAATGTGTTGAAACTTGAAAAGTAGTCGTGTACTTAGTGGGGTTTAATTTGAAATTTGAATTTGTTGGAAAAGCCAGAGGCAGACGAAGGAGTATAAATAGTCGCAGTTATCGATAACCCGCCCAGCTGATAAGAGCATTTATTAGGTAAGTAAAGTGCGCAGTGATGACTAATAAAGGGCGTTTTTATCTCGAGCGCGTGCCAAACGTTTCCGTTTCGGGCAGGCCAGTTCCGAGCAAAGAAAACCCGGCGTGGAATTTCAAACCAGCTGGAGCCGGCGACATTGGAGACTTGGAAACGCGGACGAGACATCATGGTGCTGGTGTGAGTGTTTGACCGAGGTTTGGTGGCTGTTCGTGGACCAACCCGCCTTGCACTGGGCCAGAACTGCCAGTTCTTCAGTACGATAACTCTATCCCAGTGCAAATCGCCAATCTTTTTCCAGCGAAACCAGGCAGGTTCTTTCAGTTTATTCCGCGGTACCGTTTTCCATGCGCACTCACCATTGTTCTCTGGTTGGCTGGCGATTAACCTTCTTTGCTTGTTTTGCTTGTTTGCGGGTTGCACCTGCCTCAGTGCACGTTTTGTTTTGGTTATCAGTTTGAAGCTCAAACTCCGAGAATAGCCGCCCGGAATAAAAGTTGAAAAAAGCCACTATCAGTCACGTGGCCGGACCTTGGCCTAACCAGCTCGGCGCTCAGTTGCGCTTCTTGGACAGGAAACTCGGACACAGAACAGAACGGAACAACAGTATTCACTTCGATAAGTATTGCATTTAATAGAATTCTGCATTCACCTCTGGCTCACTCAGGGGCCGTTTGGCAATAAAGCAGAGTCTCTTTTTTGATCAATGATGTTACAAAAATAATTAAATGGGTGTGAAATTTGGAGAGACAGGCACCATCAATCAACCATGATGCCAATGCCCAACTCCACACTCACTCTAAATACAATTCAATACATGGATGAAAAAATAATAATAATACTCACTGTCATATGTCGGTCTAACCCCACTCTTGGCTCAAATTTTACGTTTGACATCTTTGGTCGCGCTGAAATCAGCTCGACACGTCTACTGCCGTCGCTGTCGTGGCCGTTGCGGCGGGTGGCGCGTCGTCACTACCCGCCTTGGCCCGTTTCGAATCTGCCTCGTCCTGAATCACACCCCAAAGCAAAAAAAAAAAAAAAAAAAAAAAAGAAACCTAGGTAAATATCATCTTCCCCTTGAACAAAAAAATAACAACAACACAGAAAAAGGCCGTTGGTCATGCCGGTGTGCTTACCTCTTTGGCGGCATCGGCAGCTGCGTCGGCAGCTTCAGCCTTGCGCTTGCGCTTTTTGGCGCGCACGGGCTTAGTCTCGCCCTCCCCAAACAAGCTATCTGGCAGTGCGTAACTACCTTTTGTTAGTCTTCTCCACAAAAAAAGTAAATCGCCAAGATACGTACTTGCGGACGTGGCGAATAAAGATGCTGCAGGTGTCGGCGTCGTACTGGGCCCATGCCTTGCACATGTCGTTAAAGTCCTGGCACGGCCACTGGATATCCAGTTTCTTTGCCCCATCTACCTTTTGTCAGTAAAAAGATAAAAACCACACAATTCCATTTGTACTCACCCGCTATACTCAGCTCGAGGCCAATGTAAATGTGCGTCGTGTGGACCTGCACCTCGCCCTCTTGCGGCTGCGCGCCATCCTTGGCCGGCTCGAGGTCCGGCACAGTCTCGCCGTCAGCAACCTTGATTGCGACCTCCTCGCTGCAGTTATAGGTCTTGTCAAAGGTCTTGACAAACGGGTGCGCAATTTCAATCGTGTCAAGGGTTTCGAGCCGCTGCACGAGTAAGCGCACTTTACTCTCGACCATTCCCGACCACTTGAGGTGGGCCTCAGCAGAGCCCTTGGAGGCAGCGACAATGGACAGGTAGTGCTTGTACTCGTGGAAAAACGTGTGCTTGACAAAAAAGTCCTTCCAAGTCTTGGTCCCCGTCACAATCTCGTCGAGGATTTGGCCGCCGCGGCGCAGCTCGTTGATGAGCACCTTTTGCGTCGAGCTCGTAATGTTGTGGGTCGCGCACATGCTCGGATACGCTGGCGTAATAACCGGCATCTTGTGCGACCGGTCCTGCATGTAAATCTTGGGGTTCCACACACGCACTTGCAAAGGGCCGTCCTCAATGGGCTTGAGCAGCACCGGTTGCGGCCAGTTCCATTTGGTGAAAATGTTGAAGAACTTGCCGACAATGGTGGCAGAGACAGCGTTGGGGTAGAGCTGGCAGATACGTGCGACGAGCATGGCCCAAGCAACACCGCCGGGAAAACCCATAATGTTGCCGTAGATGGCGCGGCCCTGGGCCCACATTTTAATGGCGCGCAGTGCGTGCTTGAACACCGTTGGCTGCGGCACGAGCTTGAGAATCTCGTCCGTGACTCGCGTACCGTTCAGCGCTCTCAGGTCCTTCTCATCGATATTGCGCAGCAGGTTCTTGTCGTCCAAGGTCAAGTCCAAGGGCACCTGCGGAATGTCGAGGCGCGCGCAAATCAAGTCAATCGAAATGCCCGCGATTTTAATCATGAAAATGGGCACAAACGCGTCAGGCACTGCGGCAATCTCCTCCAAATCGGGGACCTTTCTCAGCAACTTGTCAAAGACCTCAAAGAAATGCTCTCTGGTAACGTGTTTGGGGACAACAACTAACGTATCGATATCACTACCGGGGCCATAGACACCCAGGCGGTACGATCCAAACGTGAAAATCTTGCCACCCGCATCCTTGGCCATGCCTTCCGACATGTTCTTTTGCAAACTAACCGTTTTTACAAACTCCTGGGCGAGTCCCTGGATCATTTCGAGAATCTGCACACGCTTGCGCGTGGCCTCCTCGGCCTCGAAGGAGCCCTGGCGCTTGAGTTCTTCAATGAGCTGGTCGTTGAGCACGTTCTCGGCGGGCGTGGGGCCCGTGATGGAGATGGGCGGCGTCACGCCGTACTGCTTTGTGTTGGTGGCCATTAAGTCCTTAGTCGCTGAAGAAGCTTGGTAGCTGGTTTGAGTTGCTTGTCGCTGTTTGGTGCTTGGTGGTGAAAAAAGTAGAGCTGCTTGGTAATTATTTAGTAATTATTATATAATCTCAAGACCATATTTCAGCCAACGGTTTTTTTTTTCATTATTTCGCGATTTAACATTTGACTGGAACGACATGACAAGTACAAAAAGAGTCGGATAGAGTCATTTGAGCTGTTTAAAGGTGCCGGTTGTGGCCTTGTCTGCGGCGTGTTTGAACCCAGTGACCCGTTCATTATGCCGGCCGCCGCACCGTCCGGGCCCGTTAACCTTGCTAAAGAGTGGACAATAAACAAGTCAACCAGTGTATCATCTTTAATTTCGGGCCTTTTGGATCAAACGGCAGCTGCCGCCGCATTGAACGTACCCGCAGTGCCGTTGACGTTTTGTCTAAATTCTAATTTTCTGTTCAAAGCCCGGCTAAAGTTTAGCTAAAGCCTTAAAATGAAACCCCACTGAAATCGCGTGGGGGCCAGTCTGTGTATCGGGCGACATTTGACCAGTTACAATATTTGCAATTTCAATAAACTTTCAATTAAATAGCTTTGGCTATTTGGTCACGTCCAGTCATTTGAAGTGTGTCAAGTGTGTGGAAACCGTAGGGGCCGGGTGCGTGCGTGCGGCGGGAACGCAGAGCCAACCAATGACCAACCGAGTCGACTAGACAAGGATATCCAACTTAAAGGTCTGGTTTCTACTTGGTTTCTAGACCGTTTGTTTATTGACTAGTTACTTGGCTAGTTTAGTGACTGCATGGTTGACGAGTGTTGACGTGGGCCGGTGGTTGGTCATGGCGACGCTGCAGGGTCTTTGCCCAGGCCTTAACGGCAGGTCCTCGGTGGGCAGTGGGCACTGCGTGCGTTGCGTTCTGGGTCTGTGCCCAGAACAGGGCCCATTCAAACGGCGGAACCGTCACCAAATAATTATTTGAAATAGTAAATTTGTAAATAAAATGTGGACTCGAATCAGGCGGGTTTGTAAGTTTTCTGTGTAGTTGGCTTTGTTGGCTTATAATTTTGGTGGTCGATACGGTCGAGACGGGCGTTACAAATCGCAAAGTCTAGAACGGCCGGTTAGTCACACCAGCGCCAACAACAGCACCAACAGCACCAACAGCACCAACAGCACCAAAGAGCACCGGTCGAGAACAAACGCCAGAACTAACTAGAACAAGAACTAGAACTGGGATCACGGACTTGAATAAGTCGAGAAAAACGTCGCGCTCGAAAATAGTCGACAAACGTAAAACAAGACTGCCATGATTGCCATCTCGATCAAACACCGCCACCACAACAGACAGCACTTGGTTAGCTGTTTATTTTACGGTCATGTCATGCCATGTTTTCCTGGTCTTTTTTTTTATGGTCATTTCATTCATTTTGGCCAGACGTTTCGAGGAAATTGCACGGCCGCGTAAACCTGCTCACCGCGTACGCAACTTACACAGCAAACGCAACTTACGCACATTGCTTTTTCGCAGCGTCTAGACCCTTTTTCGCTTTATCATTTATTATCGACTGGGCTTGCGATTCTATATAAACTCGCCGATTTCCCTCCTTGACTTGGATTTGCTACTCATTTCCATTTTTTTTTATTCCAGCACTTGCAAAAGACACTTGTACAGACTATCCATACCAAGACTATATCATATTCGACATGATCTCGCAGAAGCAGACAAGAAGGGTCCAGCTCGAGACGCTTGCTCCTCCCGCGTACTCGCCGCGCCGGTCCACGGCCCAACAACTCAACCTCAGCGACAATGCCCTGCCAGGCTACTCCTCGGGCACCGAGGTCACCCCCGTCAGTTTTTACACCCAGCCCTCGATTTCAACCGCCCCGACTCTGGGCGCCAACAGCAACAACAACGGTACCGGCAACAGCAACCACCAGCCGATTGTGAGTGTGCGGGTGGACCAGCCGCACCGCGTGCACGACATTGACGACATTATTACTGGCCGCATCTACTTCACGCCCAAGCACGACTGTGTGCTGGGGTCCGTGACGGCAACGCTGGCGGGCTCTGAGTCGACCCGCAAGCCGCACCACTGGGTCTCGCAGCGCGTCCTCCAGCGCAAGATGAAGCTTGCGCAGTACACGGTCAGCCCTGCCGCGTTTCCTACGGGCTCGATTGCACGCAAGGGGTTTACCTACAGTTTTACGTTTTCGGTGCAGGTGCCGTTGACGTATGGCAGCGGGTGCGGGTGCGGAACCTGTGGGGATAACGACAAGGACAACTTGCCGTGCCTCGTGCCGCCGTCCTTGGGCAGCGCGCACCAGCTGCTCGACGGCGCGGTTAATAGTGTTGTTTGCTATTTTATTAACGCGACGGTGACGACACTGCGTGTGGGCGAGGACCAGCAGGCTGCTACCGACAGCGTGCATGCCTGCGAGCAACCGCCGGTAGTGACCATTATTCCTTCTTACCCCAATATGCCGCGCACCCCTTCTTACACCGAGGCATTGACCACTACCAAAACTGGCAAGCCCAGTCATGCCACGACGGAGCTGCGCCGCGGGCTCATCAAGACGCTGCAAGTGGGCCGCCTCGACCTGGCCCCCGTTGCCAACACACCTCTCCTCGTCCTTTCCCGCGACGCCTCTGACGTTTCCTTTTTGCGTGTCCAGGCCACTTTCACACCTTCCTGTGTCTCCAACTTGTGTGAGCGCCCGCCCAAGATCTCGTCGGTGGTGGCCAAGCTCGCCGCGCTGACGCAGAGCGCGGACCCGGACTCTGAGCTCGCCGAGACGGACCCTTGCAACCACACGGTGACGAC
This sequence comes from Geotrichum cucujoidarum, assembly GCA_030566025.1. Lineage (NCBI taxonomy): Eukaryota > Fungi > Ascomycota > Dipodascomycetes > Dipodascales > Dipodascaceae > Geotrichum > Geotrichum cucujoidarum. Next base: position 70,779 of record JAJMHN010000078.1, read on the forward strand.
TGTGGAGCAGCACCCCTTACTCCAGTACGCGCCCTCCTCTGCATCGCCGTCGTGGGTCGCCCATGGGTCACACTACACCTGCACCCTCAAGATCCCGCTGGCACTACCTGTCTCATCTACAACGGCAACGGTGCCCAGTTTCCAGGGCCGGTTTGTTGGCCGGCGGTACGAGGTGCGCGTGAGTTTGGGACTCGCGGGGTTCCAGCCCGTGTGCCTGAGCGTGCCGGCGACGGTGACGGCGAGCTTTGTGGGCAAGGCGTGGTACGGCGTGCCAGCTTTGACTGGTGAGGACGTGCCCGCCACTACCGTTGAACCCGCACAAGTCCCCATCAAGGCTTGAGCGCTGGGCTTATTCTTTATGACTTTGAATTTTCTTTATGACTTTTAAAACTTTGTATTACTTTACTTTGCATTAATGACTTGTGTATTTTTCTCATTTTATTCTGACGTTTGTTTGTTTCTATTTTTGTTTCAAATCAATCATCGTGTTTACTACTCGTTTACAGATGAATTGTATGTGATACTCGTATGCTGTAGTTGGTTGCTGTAGTTGGTTATTGTAGCTAGTTGATTGCTGCGTAAGTTCCCAGATCAGATCTTGATTCCAGTTTTCTATTTACGCGCGGAAATATTAACTTTTTTTTTCTTTCTTTGCCCAGCAAATCCAGTTGCCTAATTAGGAAAGTGGTTTGGACTTACGGTTTGTTCTCGTAGGCTGTTGTTCCGGGTTGCTCCTGCTTCCCAAAGTAACTTTGTAAGTAGTTAAGCAAAGTGGAATTTGAAATAAGGGCCTGGGTCTAGAACAGACCAGATCTCAGTCCATGAGCAAGAACTGGACTTGCTTTGGCCTAGGTCTGGATACAGAACACACTGCACACTACTTAGTTAGTTAATGACGATGATGGGTATCATTGAGTCTTGAGTCTTGACGCAGTACCTTGTATTTGATTCTGTGCCTGGTACTTTTTTTGTTGAGTGCGGTTAAAAAACTTGACGTCATGGCCAGGCACGGGTCTGGATGGAGTATTCAGGCCAGTAACCACCAAACCAACTAACAAACCATCTAACAAACCAACATGACCGATGGTTTATGAGACAGCTGACTGCTTAGACTAATTGATGTAAAGGTTGCAGTTGGTGAACAGCTGAGTCATGGCTGCGGTGCTGGCTAGCCAGATCCAGTACTAGTAGTTAGCTACTAACTACCAACTACTTACGCACTTGATTGCTGCCACTGCACTCCACGACCTGGCCTCGTGACCCTGCTCGACGCCCGCCCGACGCGTCTTACGTGTTTTTACGTGTCAACGCGCTGCGTGTTTGACGTGTCTCGACGTGTGCCCAGTCATTTCAGGTCCCGTGACCCATTAACGCTTTAACTCACTTTGTCGACGATGGATGCCTACATAAACAGGCACCCTCGCCAGACTCCACGGTCTACAGACTCTACACCAACCAACATGACCGTCGACGACGACCAGGACCCCCTCATCTCCCTCGAGACCACCGAGTGGCAGCGCACCATCAAGACCGCCATTGCCTGCGTCGTGGCCCTGCACTACTCGCGCCCCGTCGAGTTTGACGGCGAGCCCAGCGGCATCAGCGAGGCCACGGGTTTCATTGTCGACGCCAAACGCGGACTCATCATGACCAACCGCCACGTCGTCGGCACCGGCATCTTTGTCGGCTACGCCGTCTTTGACAACCACGAGGAGTGCGACGTCACCCCAATCTACCGTGACCCTGTCCACGACTTTGGCCTGCTCAAGTTTGACCCCGCCAAACTCAAGTACCTCAAACCCCAGCAGCTGGCTTTGCGCCCGGACCTCGCCAAGGTCGGCACCGAGATCCGCATTGTGGGCAACGACGCTGGCGAGAAACTCAGCATCTTGTCTGGGTACATTAGCCGGCGCGACCGTGACCCGCCAGACATGGGCCAGGCCGCCTACCAGGACTACAACACCGAGTACATCCAGGCCTCCTGCAACGCCTCCGGCGGGTCCAGCGGCTCGCCCGTCATTGACATTGCCGGCAACGTTTTGGGAATCGAGTCCGCCGGCGGGGTTTACTCGTCGACCGACTTTTTCTTGCCCCTCTTTCGGCCCCTGCGTGCCCTCAAGTTGTTGCAAAAGGACTTGCCCATTACCCGTGGAGATGTCCAGGTCATTTGGAAAAAGGAGCCGTTTGAAGCATGCCGCCGCGCGGATCTGGCTACAGAGACAGAGGCCAAAATGCGCCAGGCGTTCCCCGCGTCTGTGGGCATGATCTCGGCCGTCAGCATCTTGCCCAAGGGTCCCTGCCACAAACTCGTTGAGGCCGGCGATTTGCTAGTCTCCATCAACGGCGAGATTGTCAACTCCCTTGTCCGTGTCGACGAGATCTTGGACGACGCCGTGGGCAAGACCGTCACGCTTGGTTTGCACCGGGCCGGCAAGGACCTAACCGTCGACGTCGTCGTAGCCGACCTGCACGCCGTCACCCCCAGCCGGCTCGCGCTCATTGGCCAAGACTCTTTCCACGAGGTCGGCTGCCAAATGGCCGCGCTGCGCAACTGTGCCATCCAAGGTGTCTTCCACGCGCGCGAGTCCGTCGTCATTCTTGAGGTTGATGGTAAGCCCACACCAGACCTTGATGCGTTTGTCGACGCGGTGCGCAAGTGTCCAAGCGACATGCAGGTCATGGCCAAGGCCTGTACGCTGGGGTCCGAGACGAGCCCGTTCTTTACGACGCTCAACTTGACAAGGACCTTTGGCAACAGGGTCACACTCTATACCCGCAACGACCATTCTAGTCGGTGGGATGTCAAGGAGTTTGACGATGAGGAACTTAGCGCTGCCGCCGACTCGTCTGTCGCTGCGTCGTTTGCCGATACTGGCTTGCCCAAGGTCTTTGACGACTTTTCGCACACCTTTGCCTCGCACCACCGTGTCTCCAAACTCCCCTTTTACAAACACACCAACGACAACGCCTCCGAGGGATCAGTGATTGACGCCGCCAAGGGCTACATTCTGGTCAATTCCGTCAACCACGGGCTCGGCCAGCACAAGTTCCGGTTCGCGGACTCGGTCGAGGTCGACGCCCACGTCGTGTTTGAGCACCCGTCCTTGCCCTTTACCATTTTCCAGTACGACCCAAAAGCGCTTGGCGATTTGCCCGTGAAATCGCTCAAGTTTAGCACGGAAAAGCTGAAAAAGGGAGACAAGCTGACGGCCGTGGGTTTTACTTATAGCGGTCAGTTCTCGACGCGCGACGAGACCGTGGCTTACTTTGGGACAGGCGCTAATGTCGACAGGGTGTTTTTCAACACGGACAATTACAATGCGCGCACGGAAATCTACGTGGACGCGCAGGGCTTGACGCGGGCCGTGGGTCTAGAAGCCATTGACGTCGTTGCGCTGGCAGACATGCTGGCCATGTTGGAGCAGGGCACACTCGGCGAGGCACGGTACCTGCCCCTCGACCTCAACTCGGTCGAGTTCATCCAGGCGCAGAAGCTGGGCGTGCCCGAGTCCTGGATGGCCCGGGTCGCCGCGCAAGCCGCCAACCGCATGTTCTACATTGTGCGGGGCAAAGGCAACGACGTGCTACCGGAACTCGAGTACAACGACGTGGTGCTGGCGGTCAATGGCGAGCTGCTCACCGACACGCGCCAGCTCATGGCGCTCACAACCAACGCATCGGTCGACCTCACGGTCTTCCGGACCGGCGGTGTGCACGAGGTCACGGTGCACACGGTGCTTGCGACCGAGTACACCCACACACCGTTGCTCGTCTCCTGGTGCGGCGCATACATTGAGAGCCCCGAGGCCTTCACCAAGATCCGGCGCACCCGCGAAACGCCCTCCGAAGCTCACATCTCCTTCATCCGCGCCGGCTCTGCGCTTGAATTTTACGGCGTGCCCCACGGCGCCTACATTACCCACGTCAACCAAACGCCAGTCACGACGCTGCAGGAGTTTGTGGCGGCGGTGAGACAGGTCCCCGATGCGACGTTTGTGAACTTGAAGCTGAGGGACACGAGCGGGATTGAGTCGCGGCATGCGCTGAAAACGGACTACCATTACTTTCCGACAAGAGTGTTTGTGCGCGAGCCCAAAACCGTCAACTGGCGATTGCAGCCAGCAGAGTAGTTGGCATCATTGTAAACTTGGTATAATATAAGTAAGCAATAGAATTGATTCTTGTTTGTGTGTTGGTGTTACGCGTCGTCCACCGGCCGCGTGCTCATCGGCGGACCTGATAACGCCATTCGAGCCTTGTAAAAGCGCCCCGGCGCCGAGCTCTTCCGTCCCCAGCAGTAAAAAAAAAGTAAGAAAAAAGCCTCGTCGTTGCGCAGCAGAAACAGCATTTCCTTGTGTGCACGTCTGAACTCGAGACCAGGCCCAGACCCGCAGTCGCCGCCAACGCCTTTGGCGCCAAAGGTCTTGTTCCTGGTGCTTTGATGACTTGTTTGGTGGACTTAAGTACCCTGCCTTGCCCCTAACCCCATTATTAAGCAGCAGGTGCGGCGACTCGATATCTCCGTTTTTTTGTTTTTTTCAATGCCTTTCTTTTTTCTTCTGCCTGAAAATTGTTTCGCCTCTTCTTCTTCCTCCTCCAACCCCAGTTCCGACCTGGCCCTAGTTTGCGAGTCCGTTTGGCGCTTTGGAATTCTACAAAGACAGGCGCGTTTGCAATTGAAGCAAGGCGTAAGAAACACAACAACCCCGAGTTTCTCTTATTCCCGTGCGGCACCAGGTTCTTCTTTCAACGCTCTTTTTTTTTTCTTTCTTCTTGCTCCTACCGCAAGCTTGAAACCTTTTTTTTTTTGTTCAAGTGAAGCAGACGCCACACTAGACGCTTCTCCCGAACCGAACTCCTAGAAATGGACCAGCAAGTGTTGGCGCACGAACTGCTTGGCGAGTGGCGCATGGACGCCCTTGCCGTGCCTTCTTCTTCCGCCGCCGCTGCGAACGGCACACACCCGTCGCCCCCCGCCCTCTCGTGGGGCCCTTTTGACAGCGAGTTCCACCTGCGACCCGAGTTCATTGATGGCCGCTTGTACGTTGCCATTGCGCTGTTTTTGCTCACGATTGGCGCGGCCCAGATCCGCATTCTGCTCAACAGACAGCCGCTCCCCGCCCCCGTCAACTGGCACTTTTGGACAAAGCTGGTGAGTACCAAACAAGCTTCTTTTTGTAAAACCTATTTAATAACGTTTATAGACTCTTGTAGGCGCTCAGATTGTTCTTTTCCTCGTTGTCGCGGTGCTGCAGATTGGCACCCAGGAATGGTACACCGACATTGTTTACTGGTCGCCCGTGCTGACTGCCGTCTCGCTCAAGGTGGCGTGGTGGATCCACTACCTCGAGCACTTCCGCGCACTCATTCCCAACGGCGCCCTGCTCCTCTACTGGCCTTTTTCCATCATCGTCACGGGACTCAAATTGCAGTCGCTGCTGCGCACCAATGACGTCAGCGACCCTACCGTCATTCTCTTTATTGTCTTGCTCGCCAACGCGGTTGTCATTTACGGCCTCGAGTGGCTCGTGCCCAAGGCCAAGTCGCAGTACGAGACACTTACTGGCGGCATTGAGCAGGCTCCCATTGAGCAGGCCAATATCTACGCCCGCATCACTTTTGCCTGGATGAGCCCGCTCATGAAGCTCGGTTACAAGACTTACTTGACCCAGGAAGACCTCCCTCCCTTGCCCCGCGAAAACAACACCGAGAACGCGTCAACGGCTCTCAACAAGCACTGGAACACAGAGCTGCTCAAGAAGAAACCTTCCTTGGTTCTGGCCCTTACCAAGGCGTTTGGTGGCCACTTCATGGTCGGTGGTCTCTTCAAGCTAATCCAAGACTGTCTCGCTTTTACCCAGCCCCAGCTCTTGCGTCTCCTCATCAAGTTTGTCAATGACTACTCCAAGAACAAGGAGAACGTCAAGGTTACTCAAGGTCTGCTTATTGCCTTTGCCATGTTTGTCGTTTCCGTCTTGCAAACTGCTTCCTTGCACCAGTACTTTCAGCGCGTTTTCGACGTGGGCATGCGCATCAAGGCCAGTTTGACCTCGCTCATCTACTCCAAGTCGCTCAAGCTGTCGACCGAGGAGCGCGGCCAAAAGACCACCGGTGACATTGTCAACCTCATGTCTGTTGACACCCAGCGTCTCCAGGATCTGACCCAGTACGGCCAGACCCTTTGGTCGGGCCCCTTCCAAATTGTGCTTTGTCTAGTCAGTCTCCACGGCCTCTTGGGAAACAGTATGTGGGCTGGTGTCACTGTCATGGTTTTCATGATCCCCGTCAATGCACTTGTTGCTCGCTACCAAAAGAAGCTGCAGAGTACCCAAATGAACTACAAGGACCAGCGCACGCGTCTCACCAACGAACTGCTTACCAACATCAAGAGTTTGAAGCTCTACGGCTGGGAAATCCCATTCACTGACCGTCTCAGCCATGTTCGCAACAACTTGGAGCTCAAGAACCTTCGCCACATTGGTATTTTCATGAGTTTGACCAACTTTTTGTGGTCCAGTACTCCTTACCTTGTTTCTTGCTCGACTTTTACCGTGTTTTTGCTTACCCAGGACGTTCCCTTGACCAGTGAGATTGTATTCCCTGCCTTGAACTTGTTTAACCTGCTCAATTTCCCCCTTGCTGTCTTCCCCATGGTCATTACCTCCATGGTTGAGGCTTCTGTTGCAGTTGGCCGTCTTTCTACCTTTTTCCAAATGGACGAGGTTCAAACTGACTCCATTACCGTCAAGGAGAAGGCCACCCAGTACGGCGAGACCTCGGTCGAAGTCACTGACGCCACGTTCCTCTGGGCCCGCAAGGAGGCTTACAAGGTCGCTTTGCAAAACCTCAACTTCAAGGCCGCCAAGGGCGACCTTTCGTGTGTAATTGGTAAAGTCGGTGCCGGCAAGTCTGCGTTTTTGCAGGCCCTTCTTGGTGATCTCCACAAGGAGTCTGGTTCCGTTGTGCTCAAGGGCCGTGTCGCTTACATGGCACAGGTTCCCTGGATTATGAACGCCACTGTCAAGGAAAACATTTTGTTTGGCAGCAAGTACGAGGAAGACTTTTACAACCAGACTTTGGAGGCCTGTGCCCTCATTGATGATTTGAAGATTCTGCCTGATGGTGATGAGACTCTTGTTGGTGAAAAGGGAATTTCCCTGTCTGGAGGACAAAAGGCCCGTATTGGTCTTGCTAGAGCCGTTTACGCCAGAGCCGATGTTTACCTTTTGGACGACCCCTTGTCTGCCGTTGACGAGCACGTTGGTGCCCACATTATTGAAAATGTCTTGGGCAACAATGGTATTCTCTCGTCCAAGTCCATCATCCTTGCCACCAACACCATGCCCGTTCTGTCCCAAGCCAACACCATCACCATGCTTTCTGGTGGCGAAATCGTCGAGTCTGGTACTTACCAAGAAGCTCTTGAGCTCAAGGGTTCCATCTACGCCTTGCTCAAGGAGTTTGGCAAGAAGCGCGCCAACGAGTCTGAAGACCAAGAAAGCACCGTTACCGCTGTTGAGGCCACGAGCGACTCGTCGACTGTTGAGACCGAGCCGGTTTCCATCACCGAGGACCCCCACGCCAAGTCGTCCGTGCGCCGCCGCGGAAGCACCTACACTCTACGTCGTGCCAGTACCGCCAGCGTTAGCGGCAAGCCCAAAATTGTGGACGAAGAGGAGCTTGTGCGCAAGACCGAGCAAAAGAAGGAGCACTCTGAACAAGGTAAGGTCAGCTGGAAGGTCTACACCGAGTACGCCAAGGCCTGTAACCCCATTGCCCTTGTTGTCTACTTTTTGTTTCTTCTCAGTTACAGCGCCCTCAGTGTCTCGAGTGGATTCTGGCTCAAGCACTGGTCCGAGCAAAACGACAAGACCGGCTCCAACGACCACATTGGACTTTACCTCGGTATCTACTTCGCTCTTTGTATCGGTACTTCGTTCTCCAGTTTGCTGTACACGCTGACTCTGTGGGTCGGATGTGCCATTTTCAGTGCCAAGCGCATGCACAACATGATGTTGACGAGCGTTATTCGATCCCCCATGAGCTTTTTCGAGACCACGCCCATTGGCCGTATCCTCAACCGTTTCTCCAACGATGTCTACAAGGTTGATGTCATTTTGCACCGTGTCTTTTCGCAGTTCTTTTCCAACCTCATTGGCGTTTGCTTTACATTGGCCGTCATTTGCTACAACACCCCGTCATTTGCTACTCTCATTCTGCCTCTTGGTATTTTGTACGTCCTGTACCAACGCTACTACCTGCGCACGTCGCGTGAGCTCAAGCGTTTGGACTCGATTACCCGCTCCCCCATATACGCCCACTTTCAAGAAACCATTGGCGGTATCTCTACCATTAGAGCGTTTAGACAGCAAGGCCGATTCGAGTTCACGAGTGAGCGCAACGTCGACTCGAACCTGCAGGCTTACTACCCCTCTGTTAGCGCTAACCGCTGGTTGGCTGTGCGCTTGGAGTTTATCGGTTCTGTCATTATTCTGTGCGCCTCGGGCCTGTCTATTCTCACCATTGGCAACGGCCACATCACGTCTGGTACCATTGGTCTTGCCATGTCGTACGCTCTGCAAATCACTCAGAGCCTTAACTGGATTGTGCGCATGACGGTCGAGGTTGAGACCAACATTGTCTCTGTTGAGCGTATTCTTGAGTACTGCAACCTCCCCAGCGAGGCTCCCGCCATCATTGAGGACCACCGCCCCGCCGCTCACTGGCCTCACGAGGGTCGTGTGCAGTTCAAGGACTACTCTACCCGCTACCGGCCCGAGCTCGACTTGGTGCTCAAGAACATTGACTTGAGCATTGAGCCACAGCAAAAGATTGGTATTGTGGGCCGCACCGGTGCGGGCAAGAGTTCCTTGACGCTGGCGTTGTTCCGCATCATTGAGGCCGCCGACGGCCACATTGACATTGACGCGCTCAACACGAGCACGATCGGCCTACAGGACCTGCGCCACAAGCTGAGCATCATCCCGCAGGATTCCCAGGCGTTCGAGGGCACGCTACGCGAGAACCTGGATCCCAACAAGGAGCACACAGACACCGAGCTGTGGCGCGTCCTGGAGTTGTCGCACCTCAAGACGCACGTGCAGACCATGGACGGCGGGCTCGACGCCAAGGTCAGCGAGGGCGGCTCGAACTTCAGTGTGGGCCAGCGCCAGCTACTGTCAATTGCGCGCGCGCTGCTGACTCCCAGCAAGATCCTCGTGCTGGACGAGGCCACGGCCGCCGTGGACGTGGAGACCGACAAGCTCATCCAGGAAACGATCCGCGCCGAGTTCAAGGACAGAACCATCCTCACGATTGCGCACCGCCTCAACACCATCCTCGACAGCGACAAGATCGTGGTGCTCGACAAGGGCCGTGTCGCCGAGTTTGACTCGCCCGAAAAGCTCCTTGCCAACAAGGACAGCATGTTCTACGCCCTCGCCGAGCGCGGCGGCTTTGTCTCCAAATAGAATAATAATCACTACTCCATTATATAGAATTAATTCAAAACATTAATAACTAATTGTACTTTTCTTCTTGATTAGATTGTCTTGGTGTGTTTGTGTGTATTAAGTCTAAAACTACATGGCAACTTCCTGGGGCATGGGGACAGCGGCCGCTTCCGCCGGGTCGATTTTGTGAAAGTCGAGAATCTCGCGGTACATGGAGACCTTCCACTCATTGACGGGCAAGTCGATTTCATTAAACGACCAGTCAAAGCGCTGGTCCGCGACAGGCTCGTCGGTGGGGTCGTGGTAGAGGGCGAGGTAAGGGTGCTCGAGAGCCTGGGCGGCGGTGATGCGCTTGCGGGGGTCGAGGATGAGCATCTTTTCGAGCAGGTCGACGCACTCGGGCGACGCGTCCTTGAACCTTGGCGCGAGTGGCTGCGGCTCGCGGTGCGGCAGCGAGCGCACGAACTTGAGCGTGCTCTCGTTGCCGATCGTCTCAATCACGTCCGGCGACGGCGAGCCCAGCAGGTCTGTAATGAGCGAGAACTGGTTAATGTGGTCGGTTCCCGGGAACAGCGGCTTGCCCGAGAGCATCTCGGCGAGGATGCACCCGACGCTCCAAATGTCGACCTCGACGTCGTACTTCTGCCACGTGAGCATGATCTCGGGCGCCCGGTAGTATCGCGTCGCCACGTAGCCCGTCATTTGCGAGTCCTTGACGCGCGCGAGCCCAAAGTCGCAAATCTTGAGGTCGCAGTTCTCGTTGACGAGAATGTTGCTGGGCTTGAGGTCGCGGTGCACCACGCCGGCCGAGTGCACGTACTTGAGCCCTCTCTAGTAGTCCTAGTTAGCATGATACGCTCTCTTGTGTTTCGTTCCTAGTAGAACCTGTTTTAGTCCGCGGTATCTGTTTTGTTGTTGTTTGTTTGGTGATGCCTTTGGGAACTGAAAAAATGCATGACGTCATCCCAACCATCGTCGGGAGGCGACCGTGGGCACTTACCAGGAGCTGGTAGAGAAAGTACTGGATGAACTGCTTCTCCAGCGGGCGCGACGTGAGCAGGCGGTGCAGGTCGGTCTGCAGCAGCTCGGTGACAAAGTAGCTAGGCGAGTGTGTTAGCGGGACGGGGCTGTCAGAGCGCGGTTTAAGGTTAACGTACATGTCCTCCAAGGGCGAGATGAAGATGTCGCTGAGGCTGATGAGGTTCTCGTGCCGCAGGTGCTTGAGCAGCTTGAGCTCGCGGTACGTGCGTTTGGCGAGCACCGCGGTGCTGAACGGCTTGTTGATCTTCTTGACGGCGACGTGCTGGCCCGTGAGCTGGTCTTTGGCGGAGCTGGTTTCGCGCGCGCGCGTTAGCAAAAAGCAGGTCTCACTTGCCAGGTGAAAAATAGCTTACCAAACGAGGCCAAAGGCCCCCATGCCGACGGGATTCAGATCCACATAGCTGCGTGCGCGTTAGGCGTGGACAAAAGAGCGTCAGAAAAGAAACGTACCGGCTCGTGATTTCAAAGCAGGCGCCAAAGATTTGTGTGCTAGGCGGAGGTTAGTTTTGTACGTGCGCGCGCATGCTCGAAAAGGGGTCCTGGCGTACCGTATAAATTCAGCCATTTCGGTGCGTGTCGGCGCAGACTGGTGCAAGAGTGTGGGCCGCGCTGCTTCGTCGGCGAGATCGTTGACAGTATCCAAAAGCGCGCTTCCGGATGGGCAATGGAGAGAGGAAAGGGTGGTGGTGAAAGAGAAACCCGATTTATTTACATACTTTTTATTTTACTTATTTTTGGAGCTCTCCTCCAAACGACGTCAAACTGGAGCCCTGGACTATTCACGACAACCTCGCCATGAACTCGCGCCTGCTGACCCGCGTCACCTTCCTCATGTCCGTGCTGCCGCTGCTGGTGTGGCCCGCGCTGCTGTGGCTCGTGGGCCAGGACCTGCCCGCCGCGCTCACCAACACCTCCGTGGCCCTGCTCATTGCGCACCCGGACGACGAGGCCATGTTCTTTGGGCCTGTGCTGCACCGTATTGCGCACCCGGAGAGCAACAACAATGTGACCATTGTCTGCTTTTCCTCTGGCGACTTTGAGGGCCTTGGCGATACGCGCAAGCAGGAGCTCGTTGCCTCGGCCCGCATCTTTGGCGTGCCGGGCCCCAACGTGCGCGTCGTCGACGACCGCGAGCGGTTCCCGGACTCGCAGTCGGTCGTCTGGGACGAGAAGCTGCTTGCAGCTGAAATCTCTGCACTGCTGACCCCCGAGACGATCATTTTGACGTTTGACCAGGACGGCGTCTCGGGCCACGCCAACCACAAGGCTGTCTACGGCGCCTCGGTCCTGGAAAAGGCCCGCACCGGCCGCCCCGTCTACGTGCTCAAGTCCCTACCCACCGTGCGCAAGTACCTTTTCGTCTACGACGCAATTGTCTCCTATGTGGCCAAATACCTCAACCCCAAGGACACTACGCTGCTGGTCCTGTCCAGTCAAAAGGAGTTCACAGCCTCGCAGGACAGTATGATCAATGCCCACGTCTCGCAAATGCGCTGGTTCCGGTATGGCTGGATCGGCCTCTCGCGTTACATGTACTCCAACGACGTGGTCGAACTGTAAATAATAGTAAAAGGATAGAAAAGAAACGTTTCATTACATTGTAGAATATGTCATTCAAGCTAGACTGACGTCGTACTGCTGGTATGCCACCTGTGCCCGCGACGCTTTCTTATGTGATGTGGTGGCTGTCTCTTGTGGTTGCTCTTGCTCTTGTTCTTGCTGCTGTGCTTTCCTCACAGCGCCCATGCCGAGATCTTCCAGGGGCAGCACCTCCGGGCTCCACCTCTTGCGCGATGATGGGCCGTTGACCATGAGCATCTCTGTCTTTTCCCTGACTCGCTCAAAGTGGCCGCCCTTATTTCCCCACGTATCCAGCACCTGTTCGCAGGCGCTGTACTGGCCAGAGTTCACGAGGCCCTTGGTGGCCTTATAAAGAATGCTGCTGGCCTGTTGCTCCTTGTTGGCAATATTGCGCGAGGCCAGCACCAAGGGGACAAGATCTACCATGCCCATGTAATCTCTGAGCGCGAGCAGCCGGTGGGCCTTGTAGTAGACCATTCTGCCACTGGGCGCAATCTTGTGGCGGTCGACAATGGAAGTCCAAATGGCGTCCAACGCCACGCTCGGCGTGGGTCCCCAGGGTTCCGAAGAGTAGTAAGCCCATTTGAGAACGGCCTCCCATAGTGGCAGGGCTCTGTCGCTAGTGATGGAGATTTGGTACAAGGAATGCATTTTTTCCATGAGCTTGAGACCCTCCACGAGTTGGCCCTGCGAGCCGTACGCATTGACAAGGGCCACGAGCGTGTCCACACTTGGGGTCGTCACCGAACCAGGCTTGACGGGCGACACTGGGTTCTCATCGTCCTCCAGCATCTCTTCCTCCTCTGCCAGCGGGGCATTGTCGAGCTTGATGCCCCAGACGGACGCCGCGACGGCAGAAGCGTACTCCAAGTTGCCTGCTCGCCCCAACGCCATGACAACAAGCTCGAATGTCTTTGCATTCGGGGTCAACCCATCTTCGTAGATTTGCGACACGATCTTGACCGGGTCGTTGAGCACGGCGGGCTCTGGTCTCCGCTGGAAGCCGTTGAACTTGACATGCCACATTGTATCGTCTGCATTGCACGTGGCCCGCAGGTAGCTGTTCCAGCAGTCGATATTCAGCTTGGCCCCGGATCTAATCACGGCCTCCCAAATGCCCTGCACGGCATCCAGCAGCCGGGCGCGCGACGCCGTCTGCAGCAGAATAGAAATCTCCTTGGGCATCAGTTGGTGGCCCATCTTGTCCATGCATGTGAAAAGCAGCTCGGCGCGCTTCCAGTTTTCTTCGGCGCTCTTGGTGCTCTTTGCAAGAAGAACGAAAAGCTGCGAGAGCTGCTGTCGGGATAGTGATTTTAAATAGGTCATTTCTTCGTCATAGAGGTTGCGGACTTGCTCGTAGGCCTCTTGGGCGTTCTTGGACTCGAGCGCGTCCACAAGCCTGCGGGTCTCAAGCGTCGCTTGCTCAGATCGCTTGTGTTTGAGCGGCGAGATCATGGTCTCTGAGTAGAATGCGTCTTTCTCTCTGACGCCCATGCTGGGGGCCGTGATTCCGTCCAGTGCAGCAGCAGCGTCTGATTTCCGCTTGAACTGCAAACCGGCGCCTTTGAACCCGTCGGACGGCGGTTGCGGCCGGATTGCGCTGGCCTGGGTCTCTGAAAAGTACCTGAGCTGCGATACTGGCCTGCCATTGGCTGTTTTCCGCGAGCACGCGGCGAAGCGCGGCAGGTGTCGAAACGTGGCGGACATGCTGATTGCGGTGCTTGAAGGGGACCTTGTACTCTCTGACGGTCGGTGATCCAGCGGTCGAACGCAGCGCGGGCGGTGTCTTGGGCTGCGACGTCGTTGTTGGAGAGGTTTTGGAGCTGAAAAACCCCCGAAATTTCGGATTTTCAAACCAGTGACGCAGTGCTAGTCAGCGCTTATGTCAGGCACCGCGACCTTCCCAAAACGCGCCTTTGATTTTGTTGACTTTTCTGATCTGACCGCGACGACGAACCCGACCGCGAAGAACCGCGAAGAACGCCAGAGAACACGGCCAGAAAATATACATGTCGCAGGAGCCGTACGCGCTGGACAAGAAGCCGTTCCGGCTCATGCACTTCTGCATCACGGGCGTCTCGGAACACAACGCGGCCGTCAAGGACAACGGCCAGCTGCTGGTAGGTACAAGCAACTCCAACGTTGATCTCGCGCTGACAATGACGCTGCTAGAATGAAGCAAAGATTGGCGAGCAGATTATAGCGCTGGGTGGCGAGCTGTCGTCGAACCTGACGGGCCACACAAGATACCTAGTGACATGCTCCACCGCCACACGCAAATACATTTGGACTGTCGAGAACCGCGCCAATATCGTGCTCGTGACAGTTAATTTCGTCGACTCGGTGTACAGAAAGTGGATCAAGGGCGAGGATTTCAACATGATCCAGGAGATCCGGAAGGGCCTGGCCAAGCCGTTCGAGGGCCTGCTCATCTCCATCACAAACATTGACATGGAGGAGAAGCGCGAGCGCATGAAGGAGCTGATTGAAGCAAACGGGGGACGGTTCAACAAAAATCTCACAAAACAAACAACGCATTTAATATCGCCTACTGGGGGCGGCAGAAAGGTTGAGGGTGCATTGAGGTGGAAGCAGTTTCTGGTAGACCCTCTGTGGCTGGAGGACTGTCTCAAACGCCAGGCTAGAGTTAAAGAAAAGTACTACAGCTTGTCGTTACCACGCAGCCAGCGAGGCAAAGGCGCGTTCAGCGAAGTTCCCGATCCCGATAGGTCCCTACTGCCGCCGAATTACTACAGTACTAGCTCCAACGTGGCGCTGCAAAGGACCATTGTCACCAGAAACAAGAAAAGCTCAGACGGCCTATGGGCGAGTGTCATTGAGTCGCTACCGAAATCGCGGCCAAAATCAGTTACGCCGCTAGCGTCTGAATGGGAAAATGTCGAGCAAGACGAGCCCGAGATTGTGCAGGAGGTAGAGTCCAGGAACAAGCGTAAAAACGAAGAAAGCGAAAACCTTGTTAACTTGAAAAGAAAACGACAAGAAACGCTAACCATGAGCAATTACGACAAGCCCAGGGAAATGTTTGAGGACCTCGTGTTTGCGTTCGGCGGGTTCAACGACAAGCAGACCCGCCAGCTTTCGCAAATTGTGCGGTCGCACAATGGCAAGTGTTCAACCGACTTGCACAACCCCGATGTGACCCACGTCATTATCAATTCGACGGTTTCACCAGAAGAGAAAGCCACTCTCACCAAGTACATTTCGAGGACTGTGACAATATGCACCGAGTGGATGATTGAGCGGTCCCTGTTTGAAAAGAGGCTAGTGGGCGATGTCTGGGGCCGCTACGTTGAGCACCGCAAGCTTCCAGAGTTTGAAGGTCTCAAGGTCTCAATTTCTGGGTTCTCTGGAGTCGAGCTTTTACACGTTGGCAAACTCATCCCCATGCTAGGAGCTTCATTGCAGCCCACCCTCACGCCGCAAAGGCATGTGCTTGTTGCCACGCCCAAGTCTAAAAAATTCAGCTATGCGCTTCAATGGAAAATCCCCATTGTAGGCGTGGAATGGCTGTGGGAATGTGCCCGCACAGGAACGTCAGTCCCACTGGCTTCCAAGTGGACTCTAGACAATGTTGATCGAGACGGACAGGTCTTGCGCGGCCCAACTGAACCAAGTACTCGGTCCGTGCTTTCACCGGTAACAGAATCCAAGATGGCGTCCATGAGCCCTGAAGTGCACAACCCCGTGGAGCTCTTGGCCAACAAAATTGCCAACTCGCGCGCCGCAACAACTACAGAACAAGAACAACGACAGGGTTCCAGCACGCCAACGTCCTTTGACCGCACTGTCACCCGCAACCAGTCCCGGGCCCAAAGCACGCTCGACGTCCCCGGAACCCAAATCACATTCTGCGATAAGGACACGCTACGCGAGCGCGAAGCGCTCCTGCACGCCATGGGCTCAACAAGCTCTGAAATCGGGCTCAGCCAGGACATGCAGTTTTCGCAAGAAACGCAGCCCGCCGAGGACGCGTTCCACCACCGCAAGCTGCGGCACCAGCGTTAATACAAGAAAGAAAGCATTTTTAATTTATTTACAAACCCTCCATTTCTATAATACCAATAATTGTAACCTTGCATTATTACTTTTTGTTCAGCTCATGAGAAACGAGTTGACCGAGTTGAGAGTTGCCCGGCTCGGGTTGACTTTGCAGTGCGAGGTGATTGTGACCAGCCGCTGGCGGATCGTGACCTTGTCACGCGCCCTGGCAGTGCCCTCGGGCGGGTATAAACACAGCAGGGCCAAGCACATGCCCACCGACAAGTCGGAGCCCGTGTCGCAGACAATGAGGGTCCTCTTGCCAGTGTGGGTGGCGCCGTACTGGTCCATGATTTTGGGCAGCACGGTACGCAGCTCTTTAGAACCCTTCTTGCCGTCGGGCAACGGTTGCGAAATTACTTGCACGGATTTAGACGTTAGTTGCATTGTGCTAAGACAGATTAAAACGTCAAAGTCCTGTTCAATCTGTTTGGTGTAGTCTTTGCAACTCGCAATGTCCGATGCCTTGGCGATTGAATAGCACGACGGCGCAATATGGCTAATGCAATCCTTTATCGACCCTTCCTTTTCCGTCGCTTTGCTCTTGCTCTCTGTGTGCAACCGTTCAATTTCAATCTGGATCTGGTCGTCTGAAACTTCGATATCCCCCAACAAGTTCATATTGTCCCAGAGCAAGTCCGGCGTCAGCAGCGCGGCCCATTCCTCGTGATCGTCTGCCGCGCCTTGGACGTAAGTATACCCTGGCCGGAAGTCCGTATTGTCCTGGGCCATGACAGACGCCGTGCAGAGCACAATGGGGTGGAACTCCGTGAGCGTTTTCCAATCGACTTCCTTGACTGACGGCCCGTCAAATGCATCGGGGGTGACCCAGATTGGCCGTAAAGGTTTCTTAATCTTTGACCGAATAAGAGTGTCCACGTCAACGCCGGCTTCCTTGAATTTTTCGACAAACCTGGGTATGCGCTGCTCAATCTGGCTCCGTTCGCTCGGTGATATAACGTGCGGCGGGAGGTAGAGCTTCTGGTCCTTGTTGCCAAACAAGGCCATGTTTATGATTGCGCACCAGACGGGCACGGTCTTGGACAGCGCGTCGGGCATTCGCTTGCCACGCCGAGTCGAGTCCACAATGACTATCCCGTTCTCGGCCTGGATCAGATCAAAGATGTGCAGGTTGAGCCTCCGCGTGCTAAAGTCCCATTGCGACGTGTGTCCGTCGGTGCTCTTGAAGTACACAGACTCCCGTATGCTTTTCCTCGGAATGTACCACCGGCCGCACCGTTCGTTGGCTTGAGGGCGTTAGCGCGAGCGCTCCAAGGCTCAATCATGGGGTGCTTATACCTACTAAGGGCAGCCCGTACGCCGCGCTGACCGTGGCCACGAACCGGGCGTCGCTGCAAATGGACTGGATCCTGTTTCGCAAGCTGCGCGAGTCCTTTCGGATCCCCTTCGCGACCTCGCCAAAGCTGGCCTCGACGTAGTCCTGGTACTCCTGGCTCAGGTTCATGGCTTTGTTTAGACAAGAAACGCGTATTTTGGCTTTGGCGCTGAAATATTTTTATTTTCCAGCCTTTAGGTTCCCGCATAAACCTCCCACCACCACCAGAACTTGGCCATCACCAACTTCACAGCCCTTTCACGAATTCCATTCACGACCAGCAATGTCGCGTGGAGGCTCCCGGCAAGACTACATTGCGCGCGTGCGGTATCAGAATGATTTGCCGCCGCCCCCATGCCCCCCGAAACTCATTGACATACCCATCGACACGGCCAAGCTGACATCGCACACGTACCTGTCGGATCTGGCGCGGAAACAAGAGCCCAACATGTTTCTGGACATGGACCTCGGCATGCCGCTCGACATGACCGCCTTGACCGGCATTTTTGACCACGAAGATGAAAGCAGCGTTTACCCACAAGACCCCCCACCTGTGCTAGACCCCAAGGACAGCGTGCTGCTGCGCGAGCCCGGCGGAAGCGGCCCCGGCGCGTCCAAGCCGCAGTCCACGGTTGCGTTTTTGCGCCGCACGGAATACATCTCGTCTGAGGCTGTGCGACAAAAGGCCACGAGGGAGCCCTCGGTAAAGAAGGACGAGACCAAGTTTATCGACCCTGAGGCGCAATTGCGGGCCGTTGAAAACACATTCGAGGCCGCCAACATGCCACTAGAAATGGTCAAGCATCCCACAAAGAAGCACCTCAAGGCCGTCGACGCCTATCCCATCATGCCCGATTTCAAGCAAATGGATCTGACGTACTTGGCCGTCAAGATGATCGGGTCTGCTGCGCTGAGCCACGACAAGAAGAAGCTGCCGTCGGGCTCGACCGGCGTGTCGCTGTTCCGCCCCACATCCCTCTCCAACGACGAGTGGATGTCCTTCTTCATCGCCAAGGAGGACGACGCGCGCCGCCTCAAGCGCAAGCTCGACGACCCCTCCGACAAGCCCGAGGACGGTTCTTCCGACGGCGACGACGTCTACCGCTTCACACACTACCGCGACTACGAGATGGAGCTCGTGCAGCCCACCTCGCAGTTCGACGAGATCGCGCTCAGTATCGACGAGGAGCACAAGACGGCCGTCTACGTGCCGATCGCGGGCCGCACCAAGCTCAAGCACCGCCGCGTCGTCGAGGCCCAGCGCGCGCTCGTCAACCAGCACAACGTCGCCGCCATTGACCTCTCCCTACGCGAGGTCACCGCCGACGAAGGTATCCAGCGTGACAACGCGCGCAGTGAGTACGACCCCATCTCGTATACGGCGCTGCCCACCGAGCAGGCCGACGAGGGTGAGGCCGAAGCCGAGGCCGAGCCCGACCAAAACGACGACGGCTCTGGCGAGGAGTAAACTGGTATCTACATTGCGTACAAGTTTGCTAATTTTGCCTTCAATTTTTGTATTTATATATTCAAGAGAAACGTTTCTGATTTTCAATTCCAAAAAAAGGCAGGCAGTCATATAATAGATTAATGATAAATAAAAGAGTTTACTAACCCAATGGGTCCCATAGGCTAGTAATACCCAGAGACGTCGCTCTCGTCGCCGTACTCGGGCTGGCCGTAGACCTCCTCCGGGTTGCGCCGGCGGTGGTGCGCT